>CAJPEV010000153.1:168605-180261 GCA_905338385.1 Darwinula stevensoni
GGGGCCCGTTCCTCGCCTGTGCTAAACTTAAATCTAAATCTAAATCTAAATCTAAAAGCAGTCTAAAAGCGGTCTAAAAGCAAAAAGTCTATACTTCGCCCTGACCCTTTAGACTAAGATTTAGCCTAAGATTTAGATTTAGATTTAGATTTAGATTTAAGTTTAGCACAGGCGAGGAACGGGCCCCTGGATTCGTCTCTTTTGACTTTCTCTTCGATTCTTTTCAACATTTCAACGTTTTAGCCAGTCGAGTCGGGAGACCCGTCTGTTGTGACACTGGTCGAATTTTCCTGAGGCAACTTCAGTCTTTCCATGCAGTTCTCCACTCTTATCGAGCAGATCTCGTCCCGTTGTTGAGATTCCACAAACAGCGATTCATCAGTGATTTCAAACGTGTCATCGATGCCCCTTACAAAAACGAAGGAGTTGTCCGTGCTATTATCCAGCGCCACAGAGTGCCTCATAGAAGAATCCGTTTTCTTACGTAACTGTGCTGCCGAGTCTGCACCAATCTCTTTGTTGCGACGCACCGTTGTACTCCTTGAAAACTGCGACTCCCTGGGGCCTATTCCACGAAAGATTTACTAGTTACAAGCTACAAGTTACAAGTTCTTCTTTTTCAACTCTTCTAGCTGGTCCCGTTGACGCTTTACGCGATCAAGGCATGACCCTTGCAATTACTTGTAACTTGTAGCTTGTAACTTGTAGCTTGTACTTCGTCGTCCACTCGTTATTGAAGATTCAACATCCACTGTCAACTTTACTCTTCTCTGAGTCACTCATATTGCAACGGTAAACACAGTGAGGGACAAAACTGTGTCAATGTTTGACACAGTTCCAGTTGATGACTCATAACTCGAGTATAACGAGTTCAATTTAGCTTAAAATTCATTCAATCATACTCCTACTTCCTGGCCTTCGATTGGTGCTAGTCGCGTCTCAACTGGCCTCCTATTGGCTGAGCTGCACCTGTTCAAAATCAACAATGTCATTGTCACAGTTTTGTCCCTCACACTCGGTCATACAGAAATTCGAATTTATCTATACTCTGTGTATTCGCCTTCGGCCTTCAGCACTACCAGAACCCTTCTAGACATGTTCTCGATCAAGTCCAAGCATATTTGGACGGGAATGGTTCTCAAAATGGACTCGGTTGTGACCCGCCGCCACAACTCGTGGATGCTCATTGGTTCATTTTCGTACAGAGCTAGTCTTCGCTTCAAGTCTTACTGCAGATGTTCCATTGGGTTGAGGTCTCGTGACTGCTGGCCATTCTGGGACGTCGATTCTGTGGTCCTGGAAGCATTGGTAAGCCACCCGCGATGTGTGTCTCGGATCATTGTCTCGCTGAAACACCCCCTCTCTCACTTCCAGCCGGTCGAGCTCAAATGTCTTGAGCAATTCGTCATCGATGATGCATGTATACACCTTCACATATATCCTTCTTTGTATTTGAGATCCATATCCTACACTCTTGGCCGTCATGCAGCCCCAAAACATTAGGCTGCCTCCACCATACTTGCAACGCCTCTCTGACATGCCACTCTCTTAAGGCTTTGCCACGCTGTTTCCATATCCAATCACGCCCATCCGACTTCATGAGGTTGATTTTGGTCTCGTCTGACCAAATTATATGCTTCCAGTCCTCTATGGTCCAATGTTTCTGAAGATAGGCGAATTCCACCAGCTATCGAGGCCCTAGCAGGTCGGCATGTGAGCGGAACGCGCAAGTATAGTGAGGTCGTCCTGACCTTTTGGGGCTACACGACGCCCGAAGGAGTTGCATATGGGTGTCAGATACGAGGAAGAATAGATGCCAAGGTGTATACAAGCATCATCGATGACGAATTGCTCAAGACATTTGAGCTCGACCGGCTGGAAGAAGTAGGAGTATGATTGACTGAAATTTAAGCTAAATTGAACTCGTTATACTCGAGCAATGAGTCATCAACTGGAACTGTGTCAAACATTGACACAGTTTTATCCCTCACTGTATATTCGAAATGTCACGAAAGTCAAGAATACAAATCAGCACGAAGCAACTACAGCAATTCAGACGCACGGACGAATACGAGCCAGGGCAATACTGTCGATTGTTTGCTCGACCGAGCCCGCCCAGCAAACAATTGGCAGTTTTATCAGAGAGCAAGATCCTGCTGGCTATGACTATTGGGTTTAATTTTCCCTCTATATCCCGGAGGGAATTCCCCTACGTGTGGCAACCGTGTAAAGAGCCGTTCGCTTCACTGCACTGCAAACCGGACAGTCGGTACATTTGATCCTTGGAGGGGTCCAAATAGTCGTGCTGGGAGGATCATCAGACTTGTCATCGCGGGTCGCATTTCGTTTCTGCACGGCAACAGCTGGCGGGCCGGTCGAAATGCCGTCGCGGGCCGTAGTTTGCCCACCCCTGCTCTAGAGAAATGAGCATACGTTTTCTCTGGAAAGTGATTTGTCAAATTAAACGGGAAGGTTCTTGAAGTCCTCATTCGGGAAATGACCCGAACACACCAGGGGAACTTGGTATTTCGTTTTTTTTTTTTTTTAGATGATTCATGATTCCGCGAGATGCAGAGCCGTCCCTGGCCCGCCGTTCACATAAAAAAGGTAATCTGGGACCTTTTTTCTAAATTTGAGGTGGGATCGCCAAGGGTGCAAGGCTTCCTCGAGGACGAGTTTGAAATGCAGGCTCGATCGTGCCTGACGCAAAAAAATTCCAATTCTGAGTCTCTCTCCTGGCTGAAATTTTCGCCTTGCGTTCTCGCGTCTGTTTCGTGCAACTTAATGGGGCAAAAAATCCCTCTTTCATTTTTGCACGAACGAAAGTTTTTTTCAAAATACTATCGGAAAGTGCGAAGTGCAACTCGCGTTTTCCACTCGAGGAATCGTGGGGCTGAACTTTCCAAAAATTATTGAAATTTCAGCCATAATTAAATTAATTTAAAAACAAAAAAAATGAATGAAAGCAATTGAACGAAAGAGACATCATTTGATTTCCCTTTCTTTCTGTTGTGATTTGAGCTATGAACCAATTTTCTGAGACAAAAAGCAATGAGGTTAGCTTTGGTGGTCTGGAGGTCATTATTTTCGCCGGTGCCAAAATTGAAAGGCCTCTCAATCTTGGCCCCCGCTTGAAATGGAGGTGGGTGATGGCTGTTTGCTATTGTCAAAAGAGCGCTTCTGTCTGCCAAATTTAATGGAATTCTAAGATGGCCGAGCGAAAACTGTTGGTACGCATCGGCGAGCGGCCACGATGCGGACGGGGGTCGCGAGTGCCTACTAATTTGTTCGTAGGTGATTTTGGCTGGAACCTTATGACCTCTTCGAAGTGTGACGACCGGGCACACCCGCCACGCCGAAGGGAAACGTGGAAGGAGGGGGGGGGGGGGTAACTCCGTTCCCTTTCGTCGGAAGGGGACGAGAAAGGGAGCTCCTTTCCGGTCAAGGCTTGCTTTCCCTTTCCCCCCCCCCCCCCCCTCCCCCCCCTCCCAGTCTATGGCAATCGGTTCCGCCGCGTGGCTCTTCTCGGGCGCAAGGAATTCATCCTGATTCGGTTAATTGATCGTGATCATGCACTCGAATGTCATTATACATTGTCTTCGCTTGGGGGATCCCGAACGAATCGATAAAAAGAGGCACGCACCGTCGGACTGGGACTGTTCACGAGTGCGTTCCGTGTCCGTCGCTCGTGCTTCCCGGTCGCATTCCGTGGTTCCGTAGGAGCTTCGAAGCCTCTACGTTTCAACCTTCGACCTTCGACGCCAGGAAAAAAAAAAAAATGACGTGCCATCGTTCGAAAACGCTTTTATTCCTGTTTTTCCTGGCTGCTGTTTCTGTCGATTCCCTGGATTCCAGCACTTCGCCCGTCGACGAACGACATGTGACGGTATTTTCTTTCTTCTTTTTCCCTAGCTACAGTCATTTTTTTATTATAAAAACAAAGAGCACGATGCCTTGCGCGCAATCGACCCATCGTCCCTCATCCACGAGCGAACCGGAATCGTTTTTCCCCAGGGCACTCCCTCTCGCCCCCTCACCCCCTTTCCCCCCCTCCTTCATGTCGCGTGATGGCTCGCACATGCTTCCACTGCGAGGGATTCGGATATTTCAATTTTCGTTCAAAGAAACACTGCCGATGACGTGGCAGACCTTCCATTCATTTGCTTTAAGCAAATTTTCTCATCCTGGCATTTCAAAAGCTTGTACGAAAATTCAATAAATGAGTAATAAATGCTGCTACTCACGCAATCATCCCGTAAACAAATAACGATCCGGCCGTGCAGCAACGCCGACGGCGGCAAGGAGACGTCTCTCGTCTCCTCCTCGGCCGGGGGATGGTCCCTTCTGGTCCCTTCTGGTCCCTTCCGGTCCCTTCCGTCCTTCCATGCGACGTCGCTGCGATTTACGGGGTCGTCCGTCTTGCGACTATCGAGGCAACCGTTCATTTGTGCGCGTGAACCGACTGTAGACTTCGGGATGACGTCATATCTTTTCTCTTTTTGCTTTTGTTTTAATCGACCCTTCGAATGGACCCTCGGCGAAAATGAGCGAGGCGTTCGATAGAACGAAATTGAAAGTTTTGAGAATTATGAAAACTTTGATTAAATTTGATATGACATTGGTCAAATAAACTTACAGGTACTGCTGCCTATGGAGTAGATGCTCCAGGCCACTCGATGATATACTGCAGGCCAAAAAAAGCTAGGTCATCAGGAATGACCTGAGGTCAGCTCGACCATCAATTGGCCATTAAGATCGGTCGAGGAGAGGAACAAAAAGGCAAGGAGTGGCCGCATTTAGGCAATTTCCGCCTGGTTCCACTCATCAACTGATGCTAATGATCGACCTGACCTTAGGGTGATCCCTGTCTTGTTTTTTTTTTGTGAGCCGTTGGTGCGTTGTCCATTTACATACTTCTGAGCAAGATTTTATTATTTAGGTTTTCAGAGTACTCTGAATTTTTTAATTTGATAAAAACAAAAATTATGCTCTCATTTACGTGTGGGAAGTCGAAGAGTCCTTTTCTACTCAGAAAAATTGAAAAGAAAACCAACATTTCAGAAAATTATTCCGTGAATTCCCAAACCCAAAACGGTCTCCATTAGAATTGCCCTCTGTGCATATCAAGGAACGAAGGAGTTAGAACCAGTCTTAGAATTTTTCTTTTACTGATCCTTGAATGCTACTGGACTTACTAGATTACGTTTCATTCATTCGTATTTCCTTGCCACTCCAATCGCCATGAGGGATGAGGAGTCGAGCGAGGTGAAGCCCCATGCGATCAGGAACTCACGAGAATCGCAAAAATCTGCGGGGTAGCTTCACTCGATATAGTTCAGCAATGGGTAAATTGCCCGGCCGCGAGGCGTTCGAATGCAGATCGATGCGTCTATTCTCCTAACGCACGTCTCACCGCACGCTGCCGTTCCGGGGGCGAAAAAGGGTGAAACGTCTCCGAAGAGGATCGCGCTCTTGTGGTGTCGGAAGGCGTCTGACGCGGTCGGGCTCGTTCCGTCGCTCGTTTCGACTTCTCGTGACTTCTTCCTCCTTCTTCTTCTAGGCGCCCCCAGAGCCCAAGCAGAGGGGAGATGCATCCCAGAACGCGACGGAGTGCGTCCCCGCGCCGTGCGACAGAGAGACCGGCAGGCGGCAGAAGCGGCTGGCGAGTTTTCGCGGTTCGAGGGGGCACCACCCCTTCGGCCTCGGCAACAAGAGGCGTATCGGCCCGCTCTCCGGAATCCTCGGTGCCTTGAGATCCTATCGCTTAGGTTTTTACAACTACAGCAACAGCCTCGGCAACAGCATATATACACTCTCTAAACCGTACTACTTCGGAAACGTCACGTACGGAAACAATTCGTTATACTCGTACTTCTACCCAGTCACAACCACGGCGAGCGCCACCACTACCACGACCACGACCACGACTGCGAAGCCTATCGTCCAGATCCTGCCGATCTATCGTCCCTATCCGTATCCATCCTCCAGCAGTGGTTACGGGAGCTCACTGGGTCACTACGGGTATCCCACCACGACCAGAGCCACGACCACAACCACCACCACCAAGAGACCTACGATATACCCTTTTTTCCCGCGATATCGTCGGCCGTTCAAGCCCCACTATGGGAAATTCTTTCATCATCATGGTTTCTCTTCTTTCCCGTTTTCCTCTTCCTACGGTCACGGCCATTATCCATCGCCACCGCCACCGCCCACGACCACTACCACTACCACTACCACCAGGCGTCCGCCATATGGATACAGCTTTGGGAATTTCCATAATCATCCTCCCTTTTATAGTCCGTCTTCCTCATCTTACGGTCACGGCCATTATCCAACCACGACCAGGGCCACGACCACGACAACTCGTAGACCGTACTTGAGGCATCACAGGCGTCGTCCGGCACTCACTTTCCATCACCTTCATCACATCGCCCATAAACCATACCCGAAAACACCGCCGACCACGACCACCAGGCCTACCACCACCACCAGGCCTACCACCACCACCACCACGACCCCTCCACCGTACTATTCCCCGTGGTACTACTCGAGCAGCTCCCCAAAGGTTTATCGGACACCTTACACTCCGTTCCCGCCTTACGATCCCTCGATTTACCCGACTCAGGCAACGCCAATTTACGTCACGAGCGGGACGGGCTCGATTGCAAAGGGTTCGTCGCATCGTGGAATACGGAATTACATTTTCGGGCCGAATAGTGGGAACGGATCGGCATTGCAGTCCGATCTCGCGCTGTCGGGCACTAGCAACAGGCCACACTACAGTCGGACTGCAGAAGGCCCAGATCTCGACCAGGCATCGAGATTCGCCTATTTCGGGTTCGACGACCAGGCCGCTCCGGGGCCATCTGCAGGAGAAGCGCTCTATGCTCCGACGAGCCCGGAAGCCCATCGGCCTTTACTGCATGGAAGCAGGTTTCGAGAATCCGCAAGACAGAGACCGGATCACGAGGACAGCCTGACTTCGCAGGGGAACGTAGGAGTTGGGGGGTACGAGCAAGAGTTCACGTCGAACTCGGGTAGGAGCGGACCGATTTTCGGGCATGGCATCCCGGCGCTTTCCTACGGGGATGACGGAGTCGACTCGAATTTCCCATTCAGACCGGGACCCCCGGAAGTCGATTTCAAGGTCGGCCTTCTCGCTGAACGGCCCTATGGGCAAGATTTCCATCCGAGGCGTCCCTGGAAACGAGGGAGGAAACGGTATCACAACCGCTTCCTGGACCTTGCCCCTCTTCCTGGACACTTCCTTCAAAAGAAGAAGCATGTCGTATTCCAGGAAGGGATGCTGATCGAAGATACAGGAACTGGGGTTATGACTGAAACGACACCGACCACCAAAACACCTGGAATGCCCCCAGGAATGTCTACTGCGAAGCCTCCTGGAATGCCTCCCGGAATGCCTCCTGGAATGTCTCCCGGAATGCCTCCTGGAATGTCTCCCGGAATGTCTACAATGAGGCCTCCCGGAATGTCACCCGGAATGTCTCCTGGAATGTCTCCTGGAATGACCCCCGGCATGTCTACAATGAGGCCACCCGGAATGGCTCCCGGTATGTCTCCTGGAATGTCTCCTGGAATGTCTCCTGGAATGACCCCCGGGATGTCTACAATGAGGCCACCCGGAATGGCTCCCGGTATGTCTCCTGGAATGGCTCCCGGTATGTCTACGACGAGGTCTCCTGGAATGGTCCCCGGAATTTCTCCTGGAATGACCCCCGGAATGTCTACGACGAGGTCTCCCGGAATGGTCCCCGGAATGTCTCCTGGAATGACCCCCGGAATGTCTACGACGAGACCTCCCGGAATGACTCCCAGTACGTCTCCTGGAATGCGCCCCGGAACGCCCACCGTCGTACCCGCAAGTAACACGAGTGGAATGCAGGGTCCCCCCATGATCTTAGTTCCTCCTCTGCTTTCTGGATTAGGCCCTAATTTGTTGGCTGATACCCCACCGAGTGGACCCCCTGGATCAGGCCCTAATTTTTTGGCCGATGCCCCACCGAGTGGACCCCCTTCCTTTCCGAATTTCCAATCCGGACCAGTAAACTTTACGTTTGTAGGCGTGGAAGATCATCCGACATTCTCGCCACGATACGTATGGGACGAACAGTACGACCTCGGCCTTCCCACGGGCCTCGGCATTCCCACGAGCCTCGCGAAGAGAGACGAATCGACCTCGAGTGGTGGAAGCGGGGAATCCTTCGAGTCGAGCCGGCTCTTCTCGTCGCCCTCGAACGAGGTGTCTGCGCGAAACGCGTCTTCGCCTGCGGCCGACGC
This sequence comes from Darwinula stevensoni, assembly GCA_905338385.1. NCBI lineage: Eukaryota > Metazoa > Arthropoda > Ostracoda > Podocopida > Darwinulidae > Darwinula > Darwinula stevensoni. The sequence continues at coordinate 176,907 of CAJPEV010000153.1, forward strand.
GAAGAGGTACGTTTTGGACTCCGAAACGAAAGCGAGGGAATCGAGGACCGTTTGAGGTCTTCGGAGATGATCCCCCGGTTTTGAAAACCCGTGACTCCCCGGTGCGATTGTTCGGCTCACTTTTTCATAGCGCGAGCGACTTTCGAATAAATGCGCTTCTGTTCTACTTGAAATCCACGTTTGCCTTTTTTTTCGACAGCTTTCCGCAGGTCGTGTTGGCGAAGAGGACGTTTTTATGCCGCTTGCGTCAAATGCCCGCGAGGGCATCGGCTTGCAACATGGTGATCGTGTTGTACTTTTCCACTGGGTTTCTCGTTGTGGAATTTTGTTGGGAGTGAAAGAGAGAGAGCGAGCGAGAAAATAAAGATATTGCAGAGGTCAGGTCACGTTAAGAAGTGGCAGCCCATATTAATTTTAAAAGGGCTGGAACGCGGGTCTTCCCTCATCGTAACCTCCTGCTCGAATGCATTTGACCCCAAGAGGAAACGGGAGACTCACGGACATGAATTTTTTCTTTGCAGGAGCCTTCGCCTACAGTTTAACGTCGAACCACAATTGAACGGTCAAACAAGTCCTGCGTCTCAGCAACCAATACATACAGTCATCAGTGTTCATGTTGACACATCGCATGAATTTGTCACTAAAGGGCGCTGAAAACTCAAATTTAACTTTTGGGCGCCAGAAAGGCCAGGTGCATATTTCGCACTAGTGACGCTAGTGACGACGTGCAGTATCGTGCTCAGAAATTCCCAATTGGGGGGTTGACATATGAAACATTGATAACCCACCTTGCGTTTACGTCCAAATGAAAATTTTTTGAGACTCGAACCTGTAAAATGTTTTCCACGGGATGAGTAATAACCCCCATAATCACCCCCCCGCCCACACCTACCCCTTGGACACGCCACTGACGACGTGGAAAGGAGAAACAAAGATTTCAAGCTCCTCATTACCTACAATGGATTGACTTCGCGATGACCAAACCATTCCATTGGATGCGATGCAGCTTGCCCGAGACACGGTTTCGGAAACGATTCCTTGCTCTGGATACATGCCAAAACCATATGGAGACCTGCAAACGCACCTCGTGCCTTCCAAGGCTCTCCTTCCCCTTGCACTCACGCAGCAGCATTGTCTCACCTTCGCCTCGCGAGCGGAAAGGTTCCCGTGCTCCTCCAGATCTCTGAAACGACTCTGCCCGGGAAGCGACCACCAGACGGTCATCCTCATCCACTCCGGCGCGACGCGATCCGGCGAGTTTCGGATGCCCACGGCCGGCAGACGCTCCGCACCGTCTTCCTTCGGCGCTCGACGGAAGAAGCGATGTTTTGGAAAATCTGGGTGGGGTCTCTTCGCAAGCTCTGTTTTTAGGAGCAGTCGAGATCGAAGGGGAGACGAGCGAGCAGGAACGATCTCCTTCTCTTTACCTTCCTTTCGTGCTCCAGCAAACGTTTTGCATGGACAAGCGGAGAACTAAAAAAAATAACATTTCTCGTCAGTGAATCAGTGGAATACTTCGTAAACATGCAACAATGCTAAGCCTAGCTAACGAAGTGAGATATGAACCTTGGACTTCCGCTTTGCAAAGCGTCCTGACAATCTGGCCGACCTATGAACCCAATCGACTCGGGGAGATTTAGTCTGCCTCAGGTTAAATGCGGCATAAATCGCTCGGGAGAAATAGTCGGCATTGACTCAATTTGAAGAGACTGGAAAGGAACACAGAAGCCCCCTTTCCAAGGAAATCCACTATTACACATTTGGTCGAAAAAGTGCCGCGGAGGGAGAAATTCAAGGAGGTGAAGGGACGGCAACACCTAGTAATCATTGCGATAATACAGTAGAGACGTTGAAGTATTACGTAATTACGCAAGGACTGTCGCAGGCAACTCAAAAACTTACTTAGGCCGCCAGGAGGACGAGGCACTACGACCCGTCTTCATCGATCATGCATCAGTGAACACACTGATTCAGGAAGTAGACCTCTTACACCGTTTCCAGATTGAATTCGTAGCCCCCTATAGGTACGCTAGCACCGATTACAAGTAGTGACATCTTACACATGGGTGGTTACGTCTATCACATGATGAAGTGGAGCCTCTGTAAATGTTTGGCTCCTCCATTCTCCACTATAGGTGGGTGGTACGAATTCAATCCGGAAACAGTGTAAGCATAAAGAAAGATAGGTTGCTTAACGAACTTGTGTCACTCTCCCCGATAAATGCTTTATAACGTTGATCGGACCTCTGGATCCCCCGTCCCTTCTGCGTCAGAAGCGTCTTATAATACACGATCGAGGAAACGGTTTCGTATGTTTTCCTTGCAATGACAGCGGGCGGCCTTGGATCCGCAAGTGATAACCGACCGCACGCCCTCCCAGCTCCCAGCCGGCTATGCTATCTGGCAGGCATCGCATGCGGCACGTCAGATCCGTCAAGAGGGCCTCGAAGAAAAGTAGCCTCGTGGAAGATTCATTTTCGCACCGTCGCAGTCTCAGATCGCCTTCTTCTCTGGTGAGATTCTTCCAGGTAGGGTAAGGTACGCACTAGGCAGCCACTTCGAAGTTCACTCGCATGCACGCGGACAGCACCTGGCCGAATCTCAGCGAGAGTGGCACCCCTGCCCCTTACACCCAGAAGAATACCTGTCCGTATTTTGATTTTCCAAGGCATTTGTACCACCTTTAACGCGTGCTCCATAGGCCTAGTATCACATCTTTCATGGGGAGATATTTCCTCATCTACTTGTATGCTTCATATAAATCACTTTTAAAGGTGGTACGAAATCACTCTAGGCCGTATCTCTATCAAGATTTGAACTATAAAAACTTACGTTCGACTGGATTTGGAGCGGCTAGTAGGTTATGAGAAAATTGATTGCGTGGCATTCGAATGGAAGAGACACTTTCCCGTGGATGTAGGCATTATGGCTCAGAAAGTGTGGAGCTTTACCCATCTGTGAGTTTGGATCTTCCCGCACAATCTGTGATCGAATTGATGAAAGTTGCTGAAAGGATATGGGAGAAGGACTCATGATGAGCACAATCGAGTTCGACCAAAAAGTTCATGCGATCATGAATTCTCATCTGATTCGATGAGAGCTTCTCCCATGAAATCCGTGCATGGCTATACGGGCGGGAGGGTTCGACCGGTTGTCGCATGAGCTCTGTGATTTCTGTTTCGTCTCGCATTGAGTAAATGTGTCTTTTCAGAGGAAGAGACGGTGTTTCCATAATCGAAGCGACGGGACGTCGGGGGACCAATTTCGAGGATTTCTTTCAGACCGCTTTCACATAGGAAGAGATGCGTACTAATCAGTGGCGTGCCCAAGGGGGGGGGGGGGGGGGGGGGGGGGG
>CAJPEV010000154.1:0-33358 GCA_905338385.1 Darwinula stevensoni
CCATAAAAAGGAAAAGGGGAGGTTAGCCTGGAAAACGCAGGCCTACAACGAAAGAGGAAGGGGACTAAATAAATAAATATATACATATATATATATTTATTTATTTTTTATATTTTTTTTACCATAATCATTACCATAATTGAGTTTAAAATTACTTTATCATCTGAAATCTTACTTAAGCAATGCTCTCATGACATTTTGCTGAAAATTGATCCACTAGATTCAGTTTGAGAAGCTGTTGCACTTGTATATGAATTCAAACCACTATGAGCAACTTCTGTAATACGATCACGCTCAAACAATGAATATGACAGTCTCTTTCGGGCGAAAAAATAGCCATGAGTGTATTGAAATTATACTTTAATATGTGATAAAAGTATAGAGCAATTTTTGTGAAGTAATTATGAACTAGTCTTTAACGCCCAGATTTCTTCGTCATAGATTTGTATTATTTTAGTGATCATTGACTCTCAGCTCTCAGGATATCCATTGAAACAGGCAAGCGTAGCATAACAATGCAATACGCTTTTTTTGCATTTCTCAAGATTGATAATGGAGATGTTTATTAGAGGAGTTAACATTGTAGTACAATGAACATATTCAATTTTAAAAATAGCTAGATCATCATTTGGGGATCATGGGATGTAATGGGTTTAGAATCACAGCCGAACTGGGACTTCGTTGTACCGCGTGCCTCTTTGAAGACCCATCAGACCGTTCTTCGTATTTCTCCTGCTGTCGTCTTCGTACGTTCTTATACTAGCTGGCCCAAGAATAGCGTTCTGTTTGATTATTTATGAATCTGACTGCCGAAATTTGTCATTTGTTTAAATCACAAAGGAAATACTTTTAAATTTTGGTTTCAGAAATGCTTGGAAGTCTAGGTCGTTCGGGTGAAATCAGTATGAAAATCCTTTTTTTCACGTATCAGGCCGAGCAGTTTCAGCCCTGCTCGAAAGATTTTATTACTGCGTTCAGAGCATCGTAATCCTGGCTGTGCATTGTTTGCAGGCCGCAGCTGAGAAAGGAAGACCTCAATGCGATTACGTGTTTTGAGTAGATCTAGAGAGGGAAGAGAATAGCTTGAGTTTCCAATGGGAATGAGTAGTCTATTCCCTCTCCGGGTCTTTCATGAATACTTGCCTTCATTGCCCTTGACGTTTTCCTTTGCCAGTTGCGGCGCGATGACGATGCAGCAATAAAAAAGTACAGACATTGAGCAGCAAGTGAGACACATCTCTAACATCAACGACACGAAAGTCGCCATTACATGAATCTCACAGATTTTTCTTCAGATAGCTGTAGATTCCTAACGCCTGTTCGAAGTGCCATGTTGATGCATACGTCACATGATCCCAAGGACCTCCTCGTCTGCTACGACCCAATGGCAAACATTCTCGCTTTGACGGGAAAGTAGTAAGCCATCATGCCTGCCTTACCAAGCGAACTGGCGTTTTCATGTTCGGCCAGTAATGCGATTCACATCATCCCTCCAAGACAAAGAGACATGGCGGCGTCCATAAGGGGGTGCGCATAAGTCGCCTATCTCAACTTTAAAAAAATAATCGCATTGCAGCGCGGAACGAGGATCCGACTTTGCATGACGATAACAGAGATCCCTACCTCCACGAAAAAATATTAAACCGGACATGAACTTGAAGTGCGAGCAGTAGTGAAGGAATGAAAGAGCATCGTGGCGACTTTCGTGTTGTTGACGTTAGAGCACTGCTGAAATTGCTCGTTGACTCGTGGAAAAGTTTAAATTTTTTAAAACCAATGGGTTTAACGGCTTTATTCACACAACCAACGAGAGATTTTAGGAAGTAGGGAGTAGTAGGAACATTCTGTAAGTAAATTTTCACGTTTTATTCGCTGTGGTGTAAAGAAAATGAAAAACTAACACCTCTTCAGTGAGTCTTTATAAAGCCTCAAACAGGACAGGATAGTTTTTTTGTGCCACCTGGCGTATTTACGGTTACCTCACTGACCAACTATTCAATGAATTTTTTTTTTTTTGAGCTCTCGACTTGCACATGGAAGAGGTGTTTCTTGGAGAGGTGCTCTTCTCTAATGGCAGAAATGGCATGGGAAATATCTGCTTAGGAACGCTTAAGAACACGCCGAGCAGAGCAGACACACACAATATGTCTGCATGAGATTTTTAAGAAAGCAAGCAGCCGATGTAATCGGAGCAGGGGAAATGATATCTGATATCTCTTGGGGCACACAGCCCAATGTGGCATCGATGAACCGATCCCTTGTTTGGCCAGGCTTTCTATCATCCAATGCCACGGAAGAAGGACGGACCGGGTCCAAGGGGCGGGCGAGCTGGCTGATCGCCCAGAAAGGCAACGTATATGGGGCAAGTAAACTCATTATTCACCGAAGGCTCGGTCTCTAGGAGACCGTAAGCGCTTCGAAAGCACATCGACGGAGAAGGAAATACTGCAAGGACAAATATTCGTAGGATGCCCCTTGAATTGAATTTATCGTATAAGGACGTCCCGCCTCGGATGTGCCAGTGGGAAGGAGTAGGAGCTGCTTCATACATTGGAATGTAATATCTTATCGCCTGGCTAGCTGATACGCTCCCCCTGGAAAGAGTAAGTTCCCCCTTCCAACATGCACTATATTGCCACAAGTCAAAGCCCAACCTAAAAAATGATGGTCGACATTGTGGATCCAGTAGGACATGCTACCAGGCAGTCAGGTGATTACCTGACTGCCTGATAGCAGGTTCTTAGAGCATGCCCGTGATCTCGAGCACGAGTCGACTGCTCGATGGCAACACGACTGGAGCTCATTGTCTTTTAAGGGGACCTGGAAGTTGAGTGGCAGTTGGCAGGAAAGTCAGACAACTGCTAATTTTAGTACTGTCCTGCAGTGATGTGCGTATTGTCATAGCATGACGAGTTGAAGCTATCATTCATACCACAGGCGTTCCAAAGAAATGACATGAAATTGGCAGGTGAGACAATAGTAATGAACCATGTATTTATGGATGAGCCTTCACTTTTGGCAAAACAGTATATGTACACATACGCCAAGCGTGATCATCTCAATCATGAGGACCTCACCAGAAGAAAAGTTCGCGAAGTTATTCCCGTTTAGGTAATAGAATTTGGTATTTTGGTAATGCAGCTGTGGAAGTTGGACGGAAGTTTAGACGCGTACATGTTCCCGTCGCCTAAATCCTTTGTGCTTCGAATCCAAAGCACATAAATTAGTGCAAAAAGTACCCCGCGAAGGAAGTAGGCGTGGCTCTCGCTCGTCAGCTTCTCGTAAGTTACGGTTCCTATGCTGGTTTTATAGTTTCTTTATGGTGACATTAGAAGCCATAAAGAAACTATAAAACAGGCATATAAAACAGAGCAAGAATCATCTTACATCACGCCCTTGAAGGAAGGAAACAAGTTGTTATCAGTTCGAGCGAATCACTCTTTATGGCATAATCATTTGCAGAGACATTCAATTTATATGTCAAACTCAGGATGAGATATTTTCTGATGAATGATTCGAAAGCTGACTATGGCTTTCCTCTCACTTTCTCCTCTTGTGATAATGGCTCGATATCCCAGTGACTCGGGATACCAAAGTCATGAATATCAGATAGGAAGAGAATCACGATGTTTTCCTCTATAATAAAAATATATTTCTGCATTTAGTCTGCACCAGGGAATGAGCAATAACAAGTGAAAGTCTAATGCTATCCACACGATATTGGGAGTCGCATGGCGAGAGCGGAAAATTAAGAGGCAGAAATGGTTCGTTCCAGACGGGAAAGCATCATCGCTTCCCTTATAATCGACAGCATACTTTCAAGTCAGGCTTCAAGGTCGATTGGATTCAAGCATTTTCCGCGCTGTTTCGCGGTGAAGGACGAGGGGGATAGCTCTAACGTTTGCATATCTTCATGATTTCGTTAAGTCGTAAAATCTGAGAGGAATGCTGCTAAGCTGCCTTCGTGTACTTGACATTTTCTGAACGCACTCTCTTTATACGAATAGAATCGTGCAAAAGTGAATTGAGACCCCCTCACTCAGAGGCGAGGAGATATTATTTCAGTTTCGTTAGATGGGGAAAGCTCCGCAAAAAGGTATGTAAAGGGAAGAGCCAAACAAATTTTTTTTTCCATAAAAGATTGCTCATCTCTGCGAAATAAGAATTGCAGCATAACTTCAGAAGAGGTCGAGGGGGTTATCATCACTTCTTCAATCTTGTTTGTCTGAGGCATGCATGAAGACGAATTATTCTCAAGCGCCCAATACCAGTTGTCTTCTCGGAAGAGACGACTATGGGAATAGACCAGCTTTTGCGAGCTTCTATTATTTACTGTTCTAATGCTAGAAAGACGTGAAAAGAGAATCCAGCAGCGCATATCCCCCTCGAAAAAAAAACTAGTTAAGTGGAAATTTTCACCCACTGATCTTCGAAAACGCAATGGTCCAGAGAGAAATGGCATTCACAGGTCTATGAAAAATGACAAATGGTCATGGTGAGGGATAAACTAAAACGTTAGTTTTTGAGACCCGAGGGAGTGAAGAAAGGTCGGGAAGGGATCTGGTCAACGTATTGAAAGGTGCACTTGTCCACCGACGATGAGCCTCATCTTAATTCAAATATGAACCCTGAGTGTAACTGCCAAATTCGGAGAAAAGAGAAAAGAACTAGTGAGGAAAGCGAGAAAAAAGGGAAAGATCGAGAGCACGAGTCGAAGAACGTCCTGTCTCCACTTTTCCATTCGCCCGTGACACCGAGGGGAACTCCAACTATTTCTATCTTCTTCCTAGTTTCAAAGCTAAAACGGCGTAATCACGTTACCGGTTCGATGCATTGACCCTGGAGTCGAGCCGCTTTCTCTTCTCGTTGAGCTCTCATCCTCCAGAGAATTTCATTCGATGGGGAGAAAGAGATTTAAATTCAAGGCGGAGCTGGAGACGGATGAGTTTCTTGACTTCACTCTCTCGCAAACAATTGGGAAACAGGAAGTAGGAGCCGTATTCTGTTATTTGTTTCATTGCGATTTCCCCTTGGCGAAGAGGATAATGCTTGCTCAATTTAAATGCATGGCCGAAGTTGAGCGATTCGCCTAGTATGTATCCGAGATATTAATAGAACATGGCCTCCGGTCTCATTCCTTCCGGAGAGAGAGACTCTATTACAGGCTGAGAGCAGATCCCGAGTGGATTGTAATCGAGTCCCCCCCAGTCCTTGTCTTTCTTCTCCTTCTCGGCCCCCTGCTGTTTTTAGGAGCAGCTCTTTCATCTGGCGAAGTATAAAATGAAATGGGAAGACTCCGGGAAGGAGCATAGATGAACCCCACTCGAAGAAGCGTTGCACCTCATATCCTTTCCTTATAAGATGGATTTCTGTCCCAACAAAAAAAATTCCTTCTACCCCATCTGGAACTGCTATATTCGTTCCACTTGATTGCTCCTCGGCTCCTTCCACGATGACGGAAAATTGCTCATCATTTAGAAACCTATTATAGGCAATTTTCCAGGATATGAAATTTCCCCTCATCGTAGTAGGGATAAACGAGCAATCAAGAATAGGGAAGATAATATATCATTCCGAGAAGACGAAGGAAGCGAGTTTTCTCTGAAATATACTTGTTTCACAGTCTCATAAAGCGGCCGACCCTCCACGGATTTCTTCCTCAAGATGATATGAGATTTTTGATATACCAGACCAAAAATGGCTCAGAGAACGTCACCGTTCGAGTCTCGTGCTTTGACCCCTTTCGAGGCGTAGTTTTATTTTTTTTTTAGTCGCAGTTCTACTTTGGAAGTCTTCACGCACGACGTAGGAAACTCGAACGAGGATTTAATGTTCTGGATTTAATGGTAATTAACGTCTGCTCTTCGCGGGCTTCCCGAATCGCGGACAACGACGAGGAACATCTGGAGGGGGATTAATAGTGGGTGACCCAAGCCGGATCTGTCCCCCCAATAGAGACAAAAGAGGGAGAAAAAGGGGGAAAAAAGGGAGGAATGAAGGGTGTGGATCGAGCTCTTCCGCAATCGCCAAGCATTCAGATCCTTGATTACCATCGGGAGGGAGTGATGGAAGAACGTTGGCCTCCTATCCGCGAAAGAGACAATGGAGAAGGGAATCACCAATCGCATTCGTTCTCCGTCAACTTCCCAATGATCCCAGAGAATCCGGAGTCGTGATAGAATCTTTTTCCGAGTTGATCACACGTGAATTTCTTTGATTTTCTCCAAATCCTGGCGAAAAATGTCGTTCTCGGGAGGAGACTGATAGATCTGGCTTCTCATCGTGACAGGAGAGAAAGAGGCGAACATAAGGACATGTCGCATTCAAATACACTTTTTTTCTTATCTCATAACATCTGCAAAGGAGGGTTGCCGAACCGAAAAAAAGAAATCGGCAGGAACCAGGGCAGTCTAGGAGGAAGAGAACCGGAAAGGACAGGAAAAGAGAGGAAAAGGAAAGGGAGGGAAGGGCACTGGCAGAAAGGAAAACAACACAAAAGAGGCCATTTAGGGATATGGAAGGGCCATGTCATTGCATCATTATATGGTTGGAGGCGCTACCATGGTAGCAGGGCTTCCACAGTCCCCATCATCATCATCATCATCAGCAGCGTCTCCGTCTTCCGCTTGCCTCCTTTCCTTTACCCCGCTCATTATCCAGAACCAGATTCATCAAGGACCTCTTCTTACCTGATCCTCTTCTTTTTGCCGTAGATCAGAGTGCATGTACTATCTCGAGTAGGTAGGCGTTTCTTTTCCCCTATAAAGTGATTTGTTTTTTCATTGCCCGAGTTCATTAAAAAAAAACTGTCCACCTACATGAATTAAATTTAGCACAGAAATTTATAATCGTATGTGGCATCATCGATTTCGGTTTCCAGGTTGTAGGATGAAACTATAGCGCTAAAACGAACGATTGGCGCATTCCCTCGAGGCACACGTGCATCACTCGGTAGCGCTTGGATCCGAAGCGTAGAGCCTTGATTATGCAACTCGTTCGCGGTTGTCCATGAACGGGTGCACCGGCGCCGCACTGGGGTCACGTTCACGACCAAGGCGAGGTGACGCATCTCTCGCATTCATCATTCTAACGAACCGACCTTGGGGAAGCGTTCGATTTGGCGAAATTGCCTCCGGGGACGTCGCCGAGGTCCTTTACAACAGGACGCCTGGCACATCTTCGTGAAAAATCGTCGTACACTCCTTTGAAACTCTAATCGATTTCGTAACATGCTGCCACGAGTTCGTGTTCAAATTTCATTAGTATCGCCAACTCTATCTTGTTTTACTTTTTTGTCAATGAACATACTGCATATAGGGGTGTAACATTCAGGAATCAGGATCAGAGTGTAGGTATTATTTCCTGCCTAGAATGTCCGGAACTCATCCGCCTACCGCATACGGAATGGCTAAATTATCTTAATCACGATATCCGGTCACGGTACGGAGTGATCAAAATTGACTCACTTATTCTTCACAAGATAACTAGGCTCTAATTGGGCCAATGGCTCAATTTGGGTCCCTCTGGGACATTTGGTCAAGATTTTGCGATGAAGATAACTTTGGCATTAATTAGTGTTATCAGACAGGCAGGTGAGAGCCAGTCTAGACAGGGAATAATCCATATACAGTGTACCTATGGTTCCTGACTTGCGTCACACCCTGTATAGCATCCCTAGACCGGGATTTGCTTGCATGTAATGAGGCCTGAGATGGGGTTGCACTTAAAAGGACATCAAGTCGACGTCACGGTAATAAAAGAAATAATGCAAGCGACCTAATTTTCGGCTGCACCATACTCCATATAATGAGACTTTGAACCCCCGGCTTTGAATAAGAAAATGAGGCTTTTGTGCATCGTGCCCCCCCCCCCCCAGATGCTCCTGACTTAAAGGCCGATGGGAAGATTGCTTTCCCAATCTCCCGCTCTTGTCTCATCCGTCTTGGATTTCCTTTGCATCCTGGTACTTTTCCGATAAAAGTGGAAAGAGACGAGAGAGGACGTCACGAGCAGGGATATGTTTCTTTTCTGGATTCCTCCCCCGCAACGGCATGCCGTGTTTCCCTTCTTCTTCACGGTCTCTTAACATAATTGGCACCCGATACGCAAAAGAGAAGGTGACATTCTTGGCATGACGCGAGACAGCTTGACGTAAACCGACACCAAACGACAGGGACGGTGAGAATGGGAACGGAAAACTTCTTTCTTTTTCTCGCGGTATTCCCAGGTGGAGCACGACACGGCCCAGATCTCTGACGGATTTTGTTTATCGGTTTCCATTCCATGTTCCGATCGGTTTTATCACGAATCGTGTCCGAAGTGATAGCGACTCGCCGTTACAGTTGCCATGACAACGTGGCATATTCACCGCTCCGGCGTGGGAAAGGGTGGGCGACTTACGTGATGCAAGGAATTTGATAAGCTCCGAATGGGATCCGAACACGAAAGAAAGAGAAGCGAAAATCCCCGGACTCCACCCCGGGAATCACGAAAATCTCTACCCATTCGTCCGAAAAGAGAAACAGCACTCGGAAGGCAAAAAAAAATGAGAATGTGCTCCCGGTGAGATCGTGATCGAGTTATTATGGTAGGACTCGATGGGCTGATTGAAAAGGGGGGGAAGTCGATCAGATCCCCCTCCCTCCCTCTCCTCCTCACCCTCCCACTCCTCGTGCCCAATTCGGTGCAGTTTATCTCGTATCGCTATCTCCATCTCTCGTCCTGCTCTGGGGGCACGAAAAGTGAAGGAGGCTTTCCGAGTCACGCCTTGCACAGGGAACACTTTCCAACATTGGCTCCGACTTGGCTTCGCTTCTCTCCTGCACAAGTTTCGTGGACGAGCCTGTCCTCGGCGTTTTAAACTCTGATCCCTTCTTTCCCCGCCGTAGATCCGGTCATTTTTCTCCCTGTGAGCGCTTGGAAAGCGTGGCCATGATCCAAGGAGACTTTTATTCCCGCGGGGGGGCCTCAACCCCTGCCCCTTTGCCCCCTTGCTCCGTTCCCGTTCAAAAAGTTTAAGAAATCTACTCCGCTTGGAAACATGGCATCGTCTGCGACGAGGTTCGGAACGTGGGCACATGCACGAGGAAGACCCCAGGTCGGAATCATTTTTGCCGTGGTTCGAACCAGAAACTATTTTTGAGACGTCACTCGCCTCTATCTGTGAGACTAACTAACGTCCTCTCCGGAGCGTTTCCCCTCCAATCATCATTCCTTCCCGATTCTCGCGATTCTCGCTCGTTATTCGATCTGGAAAGAGGGTCCAGGGTCGGCTCGCACTTCCGGCCCTTGCTTTTCCTCATTACGTCCATGAGGCGACCCGGGAGACGCTATCAATCCGTGGATGGTAAATTACAGTATGTTATGTGGCGGGCGGGCGATAGATCTCTGTCAGGTCCTTCAATGACCTTCTCCTCCAGCCCTCAATGGACAGGACGAAGAAAAGGGATACATTCTCCTCGGACCCAATGATCTGGATTGCCGTCAAGCCGTTCGACTCCTTCCAGAAGGAACGGAAGGAGAATTGCGTGTTTACGCAGCTGCTCTTCTGCATCGGATCCCCCCCTTGAAGAAAATATTTTTATTTGCAGCGAACCAGACCGTTCTCGGGGGATGCGAAAGATCTTCGAACGATTTTTTACCCTCCCGAATCTCCAGTGTGAGCGTTTCGGCACGATCCGACGCGAGTCAGCCTTGGAACGGTTTTCCATAAATCGGGACGGCATGGGGTGTGGGTGGGAGTGGGAAACCGAGCCTGTTGGTGTGATGGTGCCACCCCGTTGGACACCCTCCAACTACGCCCCCTTTCGCCTCGACGCTCCCTTGTTTTCCCCCGGAAGCTCCTTCTTTTTAACCCGCATTCCCTCCTCACTTCCTCGTTTCTAAGCGATCGACCGGTCGCAGCTCTCGAAAAAGGCCATAATCCATAGAGTGAAGAAGGCATGAATATTGCATGAGGAATGTACCGGCTGCCATTGTTCGGAATGGCTATCGCCTCGTTTCTATCCCCGTCTGAGATGAGATGATCGGCCATGAAGACGACATTTACCCATCGAGTGGGGGGAAACGTTCGGGGAAGAGTCTATTCCGTCATGGCAAAACGAAATCCCTTTCGCAATGAAAATCAATGGCCGACCGATGCATTCCATGCATGACGCGTGACATCAATTCCTCTCAAGGACTTCAAGCACTGGAGCCCCCCCCCCATCTCATCTCTCGCTCTATTACTGGTCCCCTGGAAAAACCGCAGATATTCCAAGGGAAGATCCTTTCTTTCACTCCTTTCTGAAGGATAAAAAAAATACTCCTTTTCAATCGCGTGGAGAATGTGCAGGAAAGGAGAATATTGGCTGTCTTTATCCGAGCCGGTCCAAGTCATGGAATTTCTGCCTTGCTTCTCATCCGAGGAGAAAAGGACTTCACCACGGCTGGTCGGGCTTTTCAAACCGCTTCTCCGAGGAAGGAGCGGAAAACTATTAGATTCCATTCTCTTATTGAATCCCCGCGCTCTTTCATCAAAGGACTCGGCTCCATTATCCTACCGCCTCGGCTGGTTTCTTTCCCCGTTTGCCAATCGCGAGATTGCTTCTCTCCTTCATTGAAAAGGGGTGAGGGTAGGGATCCGGGTGTGGGTGGTGAGCTTCAATCAACCCTGATTCGGACGTCATTCACATATTTTTGCCGTGTCGATTTACTAATTCACCCAAGAATTGATTCGTGTGACATTCCTGCCGAAGCGAGGGATCCACGGAAGCGATCCCTGAAAGTTACCACACCTGGCAACGCAATCGAGATGAGACTCTTCTTTGTAACATAAGATTGTCCCTGTGCAAACACTGAGAATGAGTGACGAGAAAAATGTGCGAATGGGTAAAATACGAGGACTTTTACTCTGAGGAAAATGTAGTCACCTCATGAGACGTTCCACTGAAAACCGACTGTTCTCTGAAAATGCGGAATAGTTCCGCGAAAGTCTAAGAAAAGGAAAAGAGGGTTCTTGTACTCCCTTTAGCTGTTAATGGACTCATAGGGAAGGGGATTTAAGGCACGTTAGCGGTTAAAAGGAAATAAAATAACCTATGGTGGGAAGGAAACACCCTCAAGGGGTAGAAAATTCTTGGAAACGTTGGTTTCCAAGAAAGTTAAATAATAATATGAAACTTTTGAGGGAAATTTCGCGGTCGGAGATTGCTCCACATAATGCAGTTGGCAGTTGCTCTGCAAGTATAAGAAACAACGAAGCATCCTCACGCGGATGTGAAACTTTCCAGCCTGTCACGGTGACGAAAAATTCGGCGACGAAAAGAATAATGAGACTTTGAAGACTCGTTTCTCGTCGTTTTCCAGGCGTGAGCGTGGCGGTGAGTGCTTGGACCTTGGTCTCCATCTCCATCGAGAGATACAACGCCATCTGTCACCCGTTGAAGTCCCGTCGCTGGCAGACCTTGTCTCATTCGTACAAGGTGATCGTCGTGATCTGGGTCGTCTGCCTCACCACCATGACCCCCATCGCTGTCCTCTCGCAACTCATCCCCCTTCATCAAGGTGGGTCACGGTCTTTCGTGTCCTTTTTGGCTCCGGTAGTTCTTTTTTGGGGATCCGTCCGACCCAGAAACGACCTGCTTTCTGGATGGAACTGGGTTGTCAGGCGAAAAGGCGGCTTGCGTGTGCTTTCTTTACACCCTATTGTTTTCTTTATCGGAAATCCTTGGCCAATGTGTTCATGCCTGTCCTGGCTCAGCCTTTTCTTTCCTGCTCTTTTGTTCTCGTCCAAGACGGGTTCATTTGGCTTACAGCTCCCATTTTTCGTTCGCTCGATATAATAAAGTTCATCGTGAAATGAATTCTATTAATTTATGTGATTTATATGCATTTAAAACTGATAGGTATTTATATAAAGGAATACCGATGAGTTCATTTCCATGAATATAAATTAACATCAAAGCATCAATCATTTTAAATAATTTAAATCAGCCAATAAAATTAGCGAACAGGAATGAATCATGTCAGGCCGTGCCAGATGCGAAATATGATCGAGCATTTAATCGTTTCTGAAACTCTAGTTTCGCTTATCGAATATTTTCAAGCTTGTGGCAGAACAAAGGTCATTACGTAAATTTATTGCGAATGGTATAGACGGTTTTCAGCTGAGGTCAGTAACGTGTGAGCGTGGACGGAAAAATGTAATAAGCCTAATTTTGCCATTCGAGGAAACTGATTAAAAATCCTCATACTACTGTACGTAGACTGTGGACCTACTTGGAGTAATGTGAGATTTTCCCCAATGCTTCTTTCACGTCCATGGCGTTCGCTGGATGGGGCCGACTCGAAAGTGTAATCGCAGTCTCACTTTTCTTTTAAATCCAAAGTGAGCGTTTAAACAGGTCGCTTTGCTGATATATCGAACAAAATAGGCCTCTGAGGACTCGCCCGCACCAGAAAGTTTTCCTGCATCGGCAATAGAATATTGCAAAAAATGTATATAAAAAATTCAAGAAATTTTTAGAGCCTTAAAATCCTTAGAAATATAACTTCAAAGACGTCCTCGCTGAGAAAGTTGTCTTTGTAAGTCGACTTGCAGAAGAAAATGCAGAGAAACCTTTCTGGTCTGGACGAAAACCCGACCAAACTCGAATCAGAAGGAGTTTAAAAGACGAAACGTGAGAATCCGTATCCACCTAACCCCCTCCCCCCCTCCCGTCTCCGAATCGAACCTAAAGAGAAATCATTGAGTGGTGAGAAATTGCACACTCCTCAAGTGAGCCGAGGGTAGAGGCCGTCTCCCTCTGGCTACACTGTCTCTAGGCATATTGAACGGTGGAGGAGGAAGGAAGGGATATTTCATTCCAAGCATGCAATTGGGAGATTCTCCCTTTCCTTTCCCTTTCGGCCTTTCATCTCCCCTTGGTCCAATCCGCAAGGAAGAAGAGGGGGAAAAGAGGATATTTCATCTCTCTCTCCTTACACTCCCTCACTATATCATCTTCTCCGCTGTATATTCTGCATTTCGTCTTCTCTTCTCCTTCCTCGAATTGGCTATGGGGGCAATAAAACATCCACATCGCAAAACTCTTTTTGTTCCATCCTTATTAATCAAAAGTAAAAAGTCACACAAACGCCACAGCAACGTGTAGCAGCCACTTCTTGGGTAAAAAAAATCCCGACCGTAGTAGCCTGCATGCAGAAATATGTATAGGAGTTTCCCGACTGATCGATGAGGGAGACGAAGCCTCCGATGCCAATTGGTACGACTCGAAGGCCTACGTGCATTAGTTATTTTTTTCCCAGGGAGAAATTATAGCTCGTCTCAGGACGCTCACGAGCACGTATGCGATACTTTGTGCGCATACCTCGTGCCATTGTAACTGCAATCCTCAAGCAGCAGAAGTTCTTCCAAACTCAAGGACAAATTCCTGGTGAATGAAGGATGAGCAGTCCTTCCCGGTCGTCAATCATGGCAAAAAGACGTTTCGGACAGTGTCTATTGTTCTGTTGCCATGGAGGAATGTGGAAAACCGAGATTTCAAAGTTTTCATTTTGAACGAATCTACATCGATCGTGGAAAGGGAATCATTACTGCTGAATTTCAAGCAAGGAGGAGAGGGAGGAACGAGAGGCTTCTCGCGCGTAAGAAATGTGCATCCACTAAAAAATTCAAGCTCAATGGGTGCTGAAATTACAGACGTCAGAAACGGATCGATGTAGTCGCTGGAAGTGGTCTGGCCGAATTAAAGAAGCATTTTATTTTTTGCTCTTCGATGGGAGCTCCATTAAAGATGAAGGGCCTTCGTACCTCTTCATAATTCAGAACACCGTAAAGAGGATGAAAGTCTACGAAGAAGACTTAATTGCATCATTCTTCGGTACTAAGAGATCGATGAAGCGAGCAGCAGACGGTTTCAAATGCCTTCAGAGAGGAGACAGAAGGAGGACTAATTAAAGGCAGCCCCGATGAGACTGATGTCGCGAATCAATAGAGACCCAGTCCCGCAAGTGAGCTATGGGAATCCCGGAGAAAGGACCTTCGGATTGCAAAAAAAAAGGCAAGCTTCGTGCTGCTTGTCACTTCATGCATCTGAGATGATATGGCGTCAATAAAAAGAGTTTCCTCTTTTTCTCCTCGCTGTCGCGAGAGCGAGCGTGTCTTGCTGTCAAAGGGAGAGATGAAAAGGCTGGAGAGTCTGGCCTTGAGTCTTCTCTCTTTTCCTGCCTCTCAATCACGACAATGGGGGTCTGGGGAGAGAAAAGGTGCATTATCCAGGACAGGATAGGATCTTATTAAGGCCTGGTCACCCCTTATTTCCTGGTCAGAGGGGGAAGGCACGGAAATGGAGCATCTCCCTCGTGCGCCGTCGAAAGGGAGGAGGAAGAAAAGGACTCGTCCTCCTGTCCACATCAAACTGGGCAACGACCCATGATCCTCCTCGTTAATGAACTCCATCTCCCAAAACTCATTGCCTCTCTCTCGAGTGGTGCTTTCGAGAGATAGACAGTAGATCGTTATAAATGGCTCGATCTCATCTTCCAACCGGGTCTGAGTCCGGACCGACCGTACAGGGTGGGGCAAAAACGAACTCCAACGGCCTTTAGCCTGTCTCCGTTCCCATTTAAGCTACTTCCGCGAAACTTTCATTTCGCATAGATGTTTCCAATGAACCGAAACTGAATCCAAGTTCGTTGGGCCGAGGGAAGGCTATGAGCTAATAATTGAAAGAAGTTGAATGTTGAAAAGGACCAGAACTCGCACAGGTAGTGCAGGATGTCCGAGGGGTGCCTTTAAATATCATCCATGGTACATCCAACTTCTCTCTTCTATTTCAAATTTATTCCTTGGGCTTGGTTTTTCTTGTATACACATAATGACAGTTTGCTATATCGAATGTCACCATTGCATATTTATAAAATACAAAAAGCCTTCCTACAGGGACCGCATTTACTCTCCAGAAGATACTTTTTACAATAGGTCTGCTACTGGTATTAATTTTCGGCAGTAAATAGACTGGTTCTTTCCACAAACAGGAAGGTACAATAAAGTTTCATCGAGTGTCATAATAAACTTGTACCTTTCACCGGCCAGGTGGCGATCGCATACTTTTCAGGTTTTCGTATTCCTTTCCCTGATGTATTTTGGGCTGAGAATACGGACTTTGATCTTGTGTTTTCCTTACGTTTGAGATCTTAATGGAATGACCCTACCGATTGTTCCCTTTGACACCAACAGCCAACATGCAAGTAATCTCTTGCAGGGTGGATTTTCATTTTCACGAAATGAGTCACTTTAGACAGATGCTTCTTGTTAAGCACTGGTCTGGGGGTTAGGTTTCTGAAATGCTCTTAAATTCCTTCCTTGATGTACATACGTAGGAGGAGGCAGGCTGAGTTTAGTCACTCAGAAGAGACTCCAGAACCCCTTGTTCATTTTAAACTTCCATTTTCTTTTCAATAGTTGCAAATAGCAAATAGTTGATTTGGCAAAGCCAATTTGGATGAAAAGTCAAAGGTCTTTGGGAACTTATCAATCTATGCACAGTGAAAATAGCTCCTATGATAAAGTCCTCCAGAGAAGAGATGCATTTAAGAGTCGCTGGTCCTTTTGCCCCCCCCCGTAAAGATACATGGCATCATCAAAACCAGTTCCTTCCAAATTATGCATTCAGCCGTACTTGGTATGAGTATCCTACGCATCTGTATCCTAATTCGGTAATAATTTAATCCAGTTGCAGTCTTCAGAAAGTCTCTCTTGAGACCCAGCTTTCGTTTCTCCCTTCTACAGTACTTCTCGTGAAACTCGCTCGTGTGTTCATGAATTTTCATGATTCCCGGGGAGAGGAAGAGAAATCGATTGATACCGTGTGTTCCAACGAAAATGTTTCTCTGGATTCCCAACGGTACCCTTTCTACCATATATCTTTCAACCTTCCATCACCCTTTCTCCCATGTCTACCCGCCAAAACTGCACGCCATGTTAACGCCACATATTGCGTTTCAGTTAGTGTCGCAGTGCAGAATGGACCTTTAATTCCAATATAACTTCCCGTCTTCGTAAGCTGTGTTCAACTTCATGGATTAACTTCAAAGTATTTACACTTCATTCCCTTACTAAGCTCTTCGAATCCAGCCAGTTAAATCCATTACTGTCCTGTACAGAAGGCTGCCCCAGCTTTATTTGACCATTTTAAAAATGCATTTACTCACACGGGGAAAAGATAAATTGCTTTCGTGTGACGTGATTGTTGGGCAAGATGTCAACTTCTTTTATGCGAAAGAAGGGGCCATTGCGTTGGCGTTTAATTATGTCTGTTGACTGTCGTGGAAATGTGTGTGAGTAACCTATTCACGAAAGGTTACTCACAAAATGATAATTCGTGTTTCTTAAAAGGATGACGTGTTTCCAAAGGAACGGTCTTAAACATCATTTACAGGGAAATGAGACGAGAAGCGAAGAAGGCGTGAATTTCAGACATTTCAGAAAGCCTAACCCCCAGACCAGTGCTTAACAAGAAGCATCTGTCTAAAGTGACTCATTTCGTGAAAATGAAAATCCACCCTGCAAGAGATTACTTGCATGTCAGCTGTTGGTGTCAAAGGGAACTATCGGTAGGGTCATTCAATTAAGATCTCAAACGTAAGGAAAACAAGATCAAAGTCCGTATTCTCAGCCCAAAATACATCAGGGAAAGGAATACGAAAACCTGAAAAGTATGCGATCGCCACCTGGCCGGTGAAAGGTACAAGTTTATTATGAAACTCGATTGTACCATCCTGTTTGTGGAAAGAACAAGTCTATTTACTGCCGAAAACAAGGGTTTGGGTTTCCGTGCCTTTGGGTTGCTGAAGCGTGCCCTCGTAAATTGGTGCCGCAAAACTTTGGGTGAACTTAGGAAAGTTATCAGAGAGGAATGGGAGAAATTGGATATCTTTGTGCTCCTTAAAGCTCTGGCAGAGTGGAGATTAAGGTGCAAGGCTATTCTTCAGAATCAAGGACATGACATGGTGCATGATAGTTTCTGGAAGAAGTAGTATAAACGTATAATATTCTGAACCAAAAACGATCAAATAAAGCTAGGGGGGGGCTGTAGTTCCGAGAATCCACTAGTACTAGTTGAGGATCTTCTTCAGACTGACCCAACAAAAAAATTTACAGACTGGATTCTGACAACTGAGATGCTGAGGGCCTTGGTTTAGTTTTAGAGTGACCTTGTTCCTTTGGGGGTCCGAAGTAATAAGCTGGTACTGAAATCATGAAAATTACTTAAAATCTGAAAGATGAGGAGGTATGCTCTGGAAAAAAGCATCCCAGACCGATGGAATTGTCTCGCAAGATAATTCCATCGGTCCGGGACGCAATTTTTTGTGGCGTATTCCGTTTGGTGCTCTCGAGCATTGGATCAGTTCTGAAAAGTAATCATGATCTTTAGCACGCAGGCCAACATTGGCCAAGAGCTTCTAGGGTATATTTGAGCACATGCGGTAACGATTGACTTACCTCAGGGCATAAGTGTGGCTCTTGCCCTGAGGTAAAAGGGTTTACCGGGAGCTTTTTACCTCTAAAGTAAAATGCTCAGCGCTGAAAAGTACTCGAGTGAGGTGGTGAACCGATGGGAGGTAGTGTAGCCATTGCCACCTTTCTTTATCATCTCATAAGGCACGTGTGGAATAATCTCAGCCAAATAATACTTTTTTCACCCCTTGTTTACCTTAGACTGAAAATGTTGAAGGTTCGAAGTTTGGGTTGAGATGTCGAGTGGAAGTTCTCACCATGTTGACAACCAGAGTTAATTAAGGTGGGGAGCTCTTCCTACGCCTTTCCATCTAAAATAGGCCTACCGTGAAAATGACACGTTTTTTTCGAGTAAGCGAAACTTACGAACTCCCGCCTAGCTACTTCCCGCAACAGAGTCTCTCTATTTTGTTTGTCCTTTAAGGCACGAAACCTCTTATTGAAGCCATCAACGGAAGGGGAATCCTATACAACTTCTTACATAATCAGGTAATGAGTCCCACGCGTTTCCTGCCTTACTAGTAAAATGAAAGGCTTTTCCGCGACTCGTTAGAGTCGTTTAGAGTCGTTACTTGTAACTGATTTCACCTCGCTCTGTTGTTACCATGGAGTTGAAGTAAGTTGGAGTTGGTGCTTTCGAGATAAAAGAGAGTTTAAACGCAAGAGCGTCCTTGAATGCAGGAATGTGATGCTCCACCGAGAAGAGGGAAGACGGAGTAGGAGGCGTAGAAGGATTTGTCTGAACCGCTCCTTCTACTTATGAGTAATCAGCAGGAAAAAATATAAAAAACCTTGCTCTCCTTTCTTCCCTTCCCTCCCTCCTCCTTCTTCTCTTGGGAAAGAACTCCCGTCTATGCCATTATCAAGATGAAGTGAACTCTGAGTTCTGAAGGGTAGAAGGCTGCCGAAAAAAAAGTGACCCAGTCATAATAAGAAATCAATTTAGTCATTATGAGCATCTGGGACACAGTAATTGCGCGCAGACTTTCCAACAAGACTAAACAAATTCTTGAACCTCTGTTGCTGGAATCATAATTGTAAGTCCTATGCTATTAGTACTTTCCCCGTAGCATGAGTAATACTATCATAAGGTAGAGTTACCATTCTGCTGATCATTCCTGGGCTTCGATTTCTCATGACACCTCAGTTACATCTGAAATCACTATGAGGGACGAACGCATTACACCCCTCATATCATATGATTGAAAGAATCTTATTGAGCCGTCGACAATTTACCTCCCCGCACAAAGGTCAGTAATCAAGACCTCGATTATGCTATCTAATAAATTTATTGGAAAAGCTTTTCATTGAAACCAAAGTCAGAAAAAAAGGTACCCTTCCCGGGTCTCGTTCCAGATTCTTTCTATTGTAGACAGAACCCTGAAGGGAATTTAATGAAGGAATTAATTGAAATTGCCTCCGGCCATATTAGATAGATCCTAAAAGAAATTCTTTGAAAGCCGTTTCTTAGCCCTTCAATAGTCACGTGGTTTTTACCCCCATTGGTAGTCGNTTATTTTTCTCGTTATTTGATGAGATCGTCTCTGAACCTCCTCCAGCTTCATTGAATTCCTATGTTTGTAGGCCTGCAAAATTGAACGCATTACTGTAAATGAGGCCTTACGAGTTCTGTGTAGAACAGGAGTATCCCCTGGGAGCTTTTATTGGAAATTGAACCCCTGATGAAGCCCCCAAGATCCTGTTACGTTTAGCTACGATCAACTGCGCCCACTTAAGAGGCTTTCAGTCCATCCTCCATGATGATCCCAAACCCTCTTGCCTTTTGTCTTCCTGAGCCAGTCTTCGTCAAACGAATTTCAGAGACCCATCGGCGGAAGACGACCATGGAAGACGTTTACAATTTCAAATTTACAACCGTTGAAATCAATGTGTGATTTTCTACTCCATTCACTTAACCTCAGTCCCTCTAGGCTCTCGCTCTGCCATCCTGGGTGATGAAGTCCATTTTCGTGTCGTCGGCAAACTTACTGGTTTTACCCGAATGACCTTTCTCTAAATCTTTTATGCAACGAGGGAAACATAATTTGTTCAGAAATTGAAATTGCTCGTCGTTGGGAACTCCACTCCGTTCCCAAGGGCACTCAGCTCATGATCCCAACTCTGAAGACATTTCTTCATTTGCATTTTCCTTACCTCTCCTGACAGCCAATCAATTAAAAGGCCTAACTCGAACCCTACCCTCAGGTGGTCCAGAAAATCGCTGCGTGGAACGGTATCGAAAACTTCAGTAAGGTCCAAATGTTCGTTCATCGCAACCGTGACTCAATCGTTAAAGCACAAGTACACTTGGCGATTCCTCGTTTGCGAATGGGAAAGTGCGGTGTTGCGATGTGATGAGGCGGTTACGACGATTTCTCGCGAGAGCGTCGTGACTGGATGTGCATGCGTTCAGGCGGGTCACACGAGCGAAAACACAGTCACCAAGCAGTTATATCAGCCACAATGAGCGAGTTCCCCTCAATAAATTCTAGGACCCTATTCCTTAGAGAGCGTTCCGTGTCCTTTCCCGTGCAAGTACAAGAGGTAATAAAGACTACTTAGAAAAACACTCAGGCTGCCATAGAGCAAATACCGCTGGACAGATTTAGACGAGTGTAATACCGTACGCACTTCTCTCGCTCCCCCAGTAGCACAAAACATTGGAGTCATTCAACGGATGTTGAATCAGCATGCAATCAATGTTGATTCAATATTTTGTGCTACTGGAGTACAATAGCGATGCCAAACAGGAATTATGCGTGCTGTAGGAAGCTCCTAATACCAGTAGCAGACCTATTGTAAAAAGTATCTTCTGGAGAGTAAATGCGGTCCCTGTAGGAAGGCTTTTTGTATTTTATAAATATGCAATGGTGACATTCGATATAGCAAACTGTCATTATGTGTTGCAAGAAAAAGCATCAAAATAGAAGTACGAAATCCTTGGATACAAAAGAGAAGAACTGTGTTGGATTACGTCCCCAGAAGCTTAGAAACAAGACTTTCAAGCCTAAACATAACTGCAGAAACATAATCATCAATGAACATCGATGACGCCGAGCTCTCCATTCCCATTTAAAGAACTGAAAGGAGAACTGGCGAGTTCCGTAGCGAGGGTAAATAATCTTCTCAAGCGGAAAATGTCGGACTTCAATAACGACCCGATTGGAATATCTTCTTTTATTAATTAATACATTTTTTAATTATCAGCTTATCCGTTAATTGCACGCCCCCTCCCCTGATGCTCATGGGTGGTGAGGACTGAATAATTTTCTTCTCATGTTATAAGACCAATGCAACTGATTGCCGAATGCCTTTAGGCTCATGGCAGCTTTACTTCGTCCTCGAGTTCGATTCTTCCAAATTGGTCATTATCTTATTCCCTACCGTACTAATCATGTTACCAGACCCCCACATCTTCATCTGGAGTCTACGCCAGATGGGGAATTCTCTCACAGCTGTCTGAAGCCTCGAGCAAATGCGGTTCTCCATCATGGATCCTGAATGAATGTCTTTTCCTCGTCTCCAGCCTTTTCTGAAGCAGCCTTTCCTGTCTCGATCGGAGTCGTCTCGCAACGATATGGATCTTGCGGCTTTTTGCAGCTAGCACATTATCAATCCTGTAAAACTTTTTGCGCCTAGTGACGGTCGCACACAAGAAACCATTTTCGCTAATTGGTTTCGGGGAAACCAGTTTCGCAATATTTTTTCGCAGTATGCGTTTTGCGAAATCAGTTTCTCAGTTTCTGATAAACTGAAGGTGACTTGGGAGAACTTCCATTGCGTTGGTGCGTGTTCGAAAGAGTTCGCGGAATGTTGCTGATGAAGAGTATCACAATAAGGTGATGAGGTCGAAACTGGATGAAATTTAAAAAATGCTGAGCATCAATCGAAGTGACGAAAAAGAAATGACAGTCCCTGAGGGTTTATTTTATGAAGGACTGGAGAAAGGTGGAAGCCTCAAAGGATTCAAACTCATGTACCTGGTATATGCAGTATACTAAAAACTAAATGAAACTATTTCCCCAATAGCTTGACTTGAAATGCTACAGGGATATCCAAACTCGTGTAAGATTCTCCTATAAAAGAGCAACAAAATTTTCGGTTGTTAAATCTGTAGTGATAGATCGCACATTGATCAATTGGTAAATAAATTGTGACTTACCTTTGCCAGGACTCCAATATCACAGCCAAGCGAATATTAGCAGGTATAGGCATTCTCATGTTTGAATCTTGTTCGCTGATTGCTGGCTTAAGCAGCTTCTCAAAGTATTGTGGACTCATCCGCAGAAAATTAATTAAGGACTCTGGGTCCTCTGATAGCAGGTCTCGAATTAATGGCTCATAACCATGACTATATAGTGCACGTCTTCAATTTTTCATCAGGCTTCTTTTTTTTTTTACATTTTCTTTTACGACTTGCTTGAGCTGATAATAATAAATCACTTGGTCCGGGCATGGCGAGAAGCTGGAAAACTGAACCTCACGTGTGTGAGAGGATTCAACTTCAGAAACTGGTTTCAATGAAACTGGTTTCATTCATTTTCGCGAAACTGGTTTATCGTGTGTGGCCACCTTTAAGGACTCCGCAGTGAGCATTTTGACTTATGGTCCAAATCTTGACCTATTCTTGCCGTTTCATCTATTTCACTGCGTCTCCTCTCGTGCGAAGGTTTTCGTCTAGGACGCATCGTCGAGAAATGTCGTGTTTTTTACGGATGCTTTGGAGGAAATTGCTCTTGGAGCCGCTCTCAGAGCAATCACCGTTGGTGTCATCGTAATGATCCCCTTTGTTTTTTCTCACCCTAATGATCACTTTTGTATAGTCACGTATAAGAGACTCCTCCCGACAGAGAAGCATTGGATACCTATCCATACGTGCACTTTCTAAGGTTAGGAAAACATATTGACACGAAGCCACGAGGAACACTTGCATGAAGAATGACTAACAACGCTCGGGCCGCTTGGATTCATTCTACAGGTACATGCCCTTTGCACGACCTCAACGACTGCTTGACTCGGACTCTTCATTCCCTTATCCTTCACACATTGACAATATCAGCAACAGAACACTCAGTCTCATCGACATAGAGTAAGCGAAACTTCTCCCCTTCCCGGGATACTGCCGAACTTGCCACAAGTGTAGGTATCTTTAAACAATTAAGATGTCATTTCTTGCACTCTAAGATGGGAGTGGCCAATGTGAAGGAAAGGAGAGAATAATAAGGGAGGGAAGGGAAAGCTCTTTAATAAGTGTTTCTTCATCAGCAAAATTCACTCCACAACCGGATAGTCCAGGACTTTGAGCCTGATGTCATTTTCTACCCTTTCACAGGGTAAAATCTCTAATCTAAATCTAAACCCAAGATATTTCCATGTTCGTCATCATTCCAGATGCCAATCCTTTTCCTATATAGTATACACTCCATTGATATCGCATGGACAGTTCAGAACGTGGAAGGAACGCGGAATCCATGTGCAGATGATTCCTGTCTTTGCAAGCAGTTTTTCGCCTTGAGGTCTTGCTTTCTTGTTTTCGGGAGTATGTTCCCGCGCAAGTCATACTCTGTTTTGCACCAAAGGGCAATGTCTCTCTTAAGCAGGACAGGAAACATTTATTAATGTGCTTCATTCACTATGAAAATATCACGCGTTGGACCCTGAAGATAAATCGGGATTGTTCTCATGGGTGTGACGTAATCTGTCACCCTGCACTTGCTTGTTCCCTTGCGATCCGTCAGCTCGTGAATGCTCCATGTGAATGGATGGCACTGTCGCAAATCACACGGCACGCTCTCACAGGATGGTAGATGGTGTCACGAGTGAAAGCTTATAAGACTGTCATTAAAAAAAAATTCAATCAACATCTAGTCTTGGCATCTTTTAAGAATCTCATAGAAAGATAAGATCCCTATAAGGATTATAAGGATGTAATAAAGGATCCCGAAAGGATTCGGGCAAGATTCATATGAGGATCTCATCGTGTTTCTAAGATACTCGTGTTTCTAAGTATAACAAGATTCCGGAATACCCAAAGCCTGCAAGAACACCAGATGACGTGTTTCCCTCGACCCGCTTGCAAAGGTACGCAAGGAAATACTTAATTCTTGTAATGTACTAGGAAAAAATTTTTTTACTCTTCAACGGTTTAGAATATCTGGTGAGACATATGCATAAGCATTTTGAGGAATGATATTGAGCATGCCCCACACCCTCTGATCGCTTCTGCAAATTCAAATATCCTTCTCCATGGAGGTGTAGAGAAAACAGGATCTCGTACATAGCCTATGCGAATTTCATTTCGAAACTAACTCCCCTTCCCGAGTTGTTCCTAGTTCCTAGTAGAGAGTTCTATGGGTGTATTCGAAGGACACCATCACCGGAAGAAAGATATGGCCTTGTAGAAAGAGACACGTCTCCTTTCTGTTACTTGCCATATTGCGGTGAAAAATGAAATTAGGCGTTGGGTTTTTGCGGCTTTTCATGAGGACTCCAGTACCCACCACCACGGTTGCTGGATATCATGCTGAAGTTTATTCGGATTGGAAAGTGATCCTACTTTCGTATCGATGCCTGCATTTCCTGTTCACCATGTAAAATACGTTTCTTTGCTGAATTCGTGAATGAGATAAGATCGAAACAGTGGTTATCAATGATCGATCGATGTAACTCATGGACGTACCTTGCGTGAACATACCTGATTGATGGAGTCCATCGTTGATTCAGGCAGTCTTCTTCGGAGGCTGTCTGTACAAGGACGTCTTGGTCGAGAAACTCGTGATGGTCAAATCATGAGTCTAATTAGTTCTAATATAAAACTCTTTTTGCCAGGAAGGGTAAGCCTAGACCTCAGCTGAAGATAGTTCATGGGCCTAAGCCAATTAAGGCGTAAGGGCTATTCTGCCTGTTATTGCTCAAGCGACTGAATTAGTCATGAAGGATATTGAGGTTCCTCATCAAATTTCCGTGATATTAGAGGGATCAAAGAATGGGGAAATGCTTCTGAAAAAGGAGGTTTCAAATTATGACATTAAGAATTTATATAAAGGGCTTCTGAGTTTCCATACGACAGTAATTGATTTTCTCAGAGGGTAAATGAGGGTGAATGAGATGAATAGGCACAAGAGAGAAGCACTCCTGGAAAATCGGTGACTTGGAACTCTGGATTCCCTTCCGTCGAGTGGATCTGTGCTTCGAGATTGCATTCAGCTCGTGCCCCGCTCTCGTTCTTACAAAGGACGTGCCATCGAAAAAGCAATCTGGAGACACGGTTAAATTGCACGAAGAACTGGTAGAAATAGAAATAGACGCAGACAGACGAACGACAATCCCAGACTCTTGCCTGATTTTGCACCGGACTGGTGGATTTGGAAAAAGGAGGTAAATAGTCTGATCGTCGTCGACCTACCGTCCCAGCTCGAAGGGAAGAAGGAGGATGTTAAGGGGGTTCTCTGTCTTCTCTGTCCGTTCTCGTCGAGGGAATGCATCTTCGCGATTACTTCTTTCTCTCCGTTCCCATGGGTTCGAGTGAGGCTAGCTTTCCCAGCCTAACGGATCGTGGACAATAACATTCGTTCGCGATTCCTTCCGCATCGATGCCTCATCTCAGCTTTTCTCCATAGATAAAAACTCGCGAAGGTTTTCCTCGGCTACGATTTTCTTCGGAACGAAGAGGACAGAATACCATCGCGATGAAAATACAAAAAAAAACGAACCGTTCAAAATCCGGAAAATGGTCGAGGAACTTCGTCATGAGCCGCATTATCATATTCACTCTTGGTTTCTTTTCCAACAGGAATCTCATAGTCTCTTGTAAATTTGAATGAGGATGTGATGGATATGGCTATAAGGCAAGTGGACTTTCTCACAACGACCAGTCCCTGTCTCTGCAATGGTTTCTATAGGATTCTTTAAGAATATTACGCTGTCCTCCAATAAATTACTATAAAACAAAATTCCTTATACGATCTTATAGTGATAAGTTACAATTCTACAAGAACCTAATGGGATCCTTTAAAAATTGTACGCACATTTTCCTTGAGAGACGGGATGAGGCTATCACTACGTGACAGAGCACATGCGAATCAGGTTAAGGTACAGACCCCAGAAACGAACTCTGGACAAAATACAGTCAACTGTTGATCCATGTTTGACTTCCTGAAGGATTGACAAGCCGATCTTCCTGCGTACCGTTGCTTGCAATCCAGATCCTTGTCAGATGGGCGCTTCAACAAGGTTGTCTCGTTCGAGAGCTCATGACCACAAACAAGTCGCAACAGTTTCGATCCCAATCTCATGTAGTATGAAGTGTAACAAGGTGCAAAACGGTTTTACGAGCTCATGTGACTCACATGGTTCTCAGGTGTGACCCAGGACACGAAAGGGTGTGATTTTTTCGTTTGGGGCAAGTAATACTCCGGGAGAAACTTATGTGCATCGAGCAAAGGAACTTAAATAGCACAAGGCAAATATGCATAAGGAAAGGTCTAATGTGCATCGGATCAATGTACCAGTTGCGTGAGAGAAATCGCACATATGCTAATTTTCTAGGTTCTGAGCCAGAACGACGAATCCGGGATCGACATTGGAAGAATATTCTTGGGTTGTGCCATCAAATGACAAAAAATTCCATTTTACATTCTCCTCGAGCAGTAAAGATGAGGTGGAGGCGATTTACTATTTATAGGTTCATTTCCGTTTGTGGGTTAAGGTCATACGGCCGGGAATCGCGTCATTTTTGGTGACGTCTCCCATCGGCACGAAGGAAGAAGCATTATCTCACTTCCCTCTTGCAAACCTTGTCTCGGAAATGTCTTTTTTTTATGCGGTCTGGTTATCGTTTGCACCTTTCACCCACTCGGGCATGGCATGACCCGAAAAGCAGTACGCCTTCAATCGGATTTCGTGCAAGAGACATTGCAGGCCTTCCGCCCTCGCCTTCTACGAGCACGCAACCAATAAAAATAAAAATAGCCTCCATCAATCGAGATGGGGCTCATTGAGTATTTATGGGAACTTAAGATCCTCTCTGAGTGTTTTTTGCGTCTTCGTCCTCTGGACGAAAATAAATCATGGGAGCCAGATATGATAATCTCGAAAGATCTCATCCTACCGTTTGGAGCCGCACGGCTTGTCTCTCCGATTCTCAATTATAATACCCAACCGACTGTCACACGAACGTAATGAAAGGAGAGATTCCTGGATCCCTTCCTTTGGATCCCTTCCTTTGAAAGGGTCTCTCCTGAAAGGGTCGCTCCCGACGGAGGAATTTTCCCACTCGCTTCTCTTCCTTCGCATCGGAGAGGAGATGACGGATCGCGTCCCATCCAAGCAATAAAGCCGACAATCCCTTCCAGGTCATCTTTTTCAATGGCGGTGATGAATTTTGCGATGGTGATCGATCGAGTGATGCGACCTTCATGATCCTCGCCAGTCAGATCAGCACCGAAACTCTCTCCATCGTTGATTGAGCCGAGGGACGTTGAAGCTTCATGACGTTGAAAAGCGCTGTCATCTATCGTGTCTTTCGCCCGTCTGCAACGGCGATGTTTCATGCAGGAGCCATTCCCGGGGCTCTGAGGTGTGTAACATGAGTCGGCTGTGACGATTTCACAAAGAAGGCTGGTTTTCCGTTACTTTTCTCATGGGCTGACGGACGAATAATCCGAAGAGAATGAGAAAGGGGGGTGAGACGAGAAAGTGGGAGAAGAAAGAGAAAAGAGAATGAGGGAATGAGAAAAGAAAACGTGCTTTCGGAGAGGACTTGAATGCTCATTCTTGCGCAATTCGGGTGCATGTGACCGGAGGAAGCACATTACCAATTGATTCATTCACATGAATGACAATATTACAAAAGCTATTATGCTGGCGCCTCGGTCATGGAGACGTACTTTCCCCAATATTGCCATCCCTTGAGTCTTTAGGTAATGGTAGTCACGAGATATATCCTCTATCCATTGTAAGAAGCGATTTACTGTGGCGTATGTACGATTTTTTGCTAGTGGCGTTTATGATTTCCCATATCCAATCCCATCCAATGAAGATTCGCGTCGAAGACTTCTGATGGAAAGAATGTGCACACCCGATGGAGTGGACCTAGAGTGCACAGAGATTTGGTTCCTGCTTTACTATGGATGCGTACGCTTTCTGGAAGCACGAGGTCGTGTGAACCCTGAGAGCATTCGAGGATGTGTGTCCTGAGCAACAATAAGATATTGTTCATGTTTGCGGAATTGTCATGGATCTAGGATACGTGCATATTGCGCTCAGGGTAGGCCTACACAAGTCTCTTCTGACGACCTAAGGAGAAGCAAATGAGAAAAGAATGTGAGATTTTTTTCTTCACAGGTTTGGTCGCAGGCCGTCACAAATGCCGTGAAGTGTGGCCGTCGAAGTCATCGGAGACGGCGTTCATGCTCTTCCTGGACTGCTTTCTCCTCGTCTTCCCCCTCCTCATCATGACTACCACTTACACCCTCATTGCGACCAGTCTGTGGAAGAAGATCCGATCCGAGGAAGGATCCTGCTTCAATGAGGCTTCTCAAAGTCTCCATTCCTCTCGTGAGTCGATTCCCTCTTTTGTTTCTCCTGGGGATGAATCCCCCCCTTTTTGGTCTTCGTTTACGTCCCTGATTGGGGTCGAGCCCCAATTAGCCGACCCAAATTTTTTTCCTTTCTCCCTCGGAAGGATTCAGGGAAGCTAAATCTCGAAGGATGTCCGATTGACGATCGTCATCGATAAAAGACGAGATTCCGGTCGATAAATTTTCCATCTGGTTTATGAAGCCTCCCAAGGTGAAATGAGGCATTCCTGAGTATATTTCCAGTCACGTGGAGTGAGAATGAATTATTTTCAGTGGGACTCGAAACCATTTCTCTTTTATACGACCCGTCGAATCCTCATAAAAGAAACCGATGAAATGTTGAGGACGCCGGAGACCAGACTGACGGCACTTCATCAAGAAGGGGATGGGAGAGGGGCTTGGAACCAATTTTTTTTATTATTATGGAAAAAAAGGCTTTTCTCCTCCCCTCCTGAAGGATTTATGGAAAAGCCGGGGCGCCTAAAAATACAGAGGGAAGTTGGCATGGATTCGGGTCTCAGCTCTTATCATTCTCATCTCTCTGTCGCTTCGATGCACTGTAGGCTTACCAGATTTGTCCCCCGTGCACCTGGCAAGGGTTATCTTCCATAGATTCTCAAAGAGATGACACTTCCATTTCGAGCTCCGTTTCTGGGATTTACGGACTGATCCCTGTCATAATGCCCAGTTCCTTTTCCTTTCGAGACGGGATCATGTTTCATCCTTACTCTCTTTTGTCTCTTCCCCTCAGAGTTACCGGTCGTAAAAATATACTGTTGGTCAAATAATCTCATAGTTCATTCTCATCCATACTTTGATACGATGGGGCAAGACTGAAGTGATCCCAAGGAAACCGGAGGTGACGTCTAAGGCCCATATATCTTGTCCCTTTTTCTCCTTTACGTTTCTTTTTCCTTTCTTCCTTCGCCAGTGATGAAAGGAGGAGGAGCAGGAGAAGGAGACATGTCGCCCACTGCCGGAGATTCCCCTCCGGCGCCGAACCGACTTCTGACGAATCGTCTGAATGGGCATACCAAACTGCGGCTGAGCAACGTGGAACGGAGCCTGAAGAACAAGAAGCGCGTGATCAAGATGCTGGCCGTGGTGGTGATGGAATACTTCATTTGCTGGACCCCCCTCTACGTGATCAACACGTGGGCCCTGTTCGACATGTCCGCCGTCTACGCCGGACTCGGCCCCGCCGGCATCCTCGGCTGCTACTCCTTCGCCTACGTCTCCTGTTGCTGCAATCCCATCACGTATTGCTTCATGAACTCCAACTTCCGGAAGGCTTTCCTGAACGTTTTCGGCTGCCGCAGAAACGCGTTGCAGCGGACCGCCTTCGAGATGTCCTTCACGACCCGGACCGCAAGGGCCGACAGCTCCGCTGCCGCCAATCCCTTCAATCACGTCAAGGACTAAGACGGGATTCAGTGACTTCGTCTTAACGAACGACCCCTCGAAAAGGGACTCTAGTCATTCCAAGCGAATCCGATCAAAATGTGAACCTTTTCTTTCCTCCTCCCTCGATGTTTCACGAATGCATGATGCGAAGACAGTTGATCTCATATCCGAGGACTTGTGATGATTAGGGTCATTCGTTTTCCGCTCTCTTTCCCCCGCAATTTTCAGCTTTCGTCATTGTGATATTCCAAGATTTAGGGCTTCAGCTAGGGAATTCTGCCTCTTTTAAATTCAAGATCGAAAACCTAAGAATACTAATAATAGGCTTTTCCCGAAACCTTTGCCGCAATTTGCTTGCACACTGACATGCTAACTAACTGATTGCCCTAGATTGACTCACAGCGTTCGATATATGCTTGGCGAGGGTAGGGAAAGGAAATAACTCTCCGACTGATGGAGCAGATAAGATAATCCAATAATCCACCGTAGGGATGTTCAAGTACGACTGTGATTGAGAATTCTAGAGCAAGAATTCCGGAGAGGAATGGCAAAAAAAAACCAAGAAAATTGAATTATTCCATCAATTTATTACATTTCAGTACAGATTCAGTTTCCCGCGAAATATGGACCTTCCCATTTTTTGGTTGAAATTTCCCTTAAAATGAAGATTCTGCTTTCGCAGAAAAGTGGAAAACGAATGACCCTTGAAATAATTATTGTGTACATTTTGTGATTACCTGCAGGCATTAATCTCTGAATGAAGGGAATAAACCAAGTGCATGGTGACGGGATGAGGCTTTTCCTCCTCGGTCGACCCAGATACAAGACATATCCCCTGGCAAAGGGAAGAAAGAAAGGGAGGAAGGGAGGACTCGGCTATTCCCCGAGAGCGTGCTATGGAAACAGCGAGGGACTTCATTTCCAGTTCTGATGAGCCACATATACATTTTTAAGACACAAACACTAATCAGTGAGGGGGGGTTATTTAATGCTTCGAATCCCGACTCGAAGCCGAAGATTTGGTTTTCCCAGCAGCATGCAAAGATCATTTAAGAGAGGCCTCTGAATTTTCACTTCGCAATTCGATGAACTCAGGAACTCAGGCATCTCCCCTGTAGTTGCGATTTTATCCCCTTCTCCTCGATGGAAACCAAGGGTGAGGAGGGAAAGGGTCACGATGGAAAAGATGGGGAAAAGGTCGGGATGAACAAACAAGGGAATTGGTACGCATCACGAGAGGAGAAAGAAAAAAATGATTCCCAGGGAGGGATAAATTGCTTCCTGCTCCAGCAGGGGATATCCCAATAACACCTCGGGAAAACATCCCTCTTCCCAAGGACTCATTTTTTCCCGCAAGAGGTGAAAGGCCCTCTGATCTCGAGAGGTGGAACATAAAGGCCCTCGTTCCTCGTCGGTTCCGATCCGTGGGGTGTGAGAAATGGGCAATGGAAACGTCCCAAGATAGAGCCAATTTGAATAATTGCACACCCTGCATAATTCCCTCATTAACATGGAAATTATTTCCGGACTGCTTCGCAGGAAAAATCTCGGGAAGTAGGAGACAATAGAGAAACCTTTTCGTTGGAATCATGTGGAAGGGAGAAAAGAAAAGCTGCTTGCGTTTCCCGAGTGCATATTGCAAGAAAGCTTCCTCCGAAACCCGGATGACAAATTGCACGGCATCTAGAGTCATTTGTCTGGAGGAGGTTTTTGATGAATGGAAGGATGGAATTCCGGACACGTTCCATCCTGACTTTTTTTTTTCTTCCAATAAATCCGGTCGTGGATTTTGGAGATGATGAGGGAAAGCCTTTCATCCCCCCTTTCATTATCTCCTCCCTCTCCCAGACCTCCAGCAAGGAACGAAGCGAAGGAACACCTTCTCTGATACGATTATCATTCTTCGTAACGAAATTAACCCCGAGCCCTGCGTGGAATTCGTCAAGACGAAGCCCAGGTCTCTCCGGCTTCAAGTCTTACATCAACGAGACATTAAGTGAGAATGAGGTCCTTCCCCCGGGATGCCCATGGGACTCGGGGTGAAATTCCCCATTTTTCTCCCTATCGCAGACCGCGACGGCATTTTTCCACCCCTGATTCCCAGCAGAAGGGCAACGGGACGGAAGAAAGAAAAAAAAAGGGCCAAGCCCTGAAGAGATTTCGTGAGACGATTCGTCTCTCTTCTCCGTCTGTCTTCGGGTCTTCCATTACCGCTTATTGGGAATCGGAAGGAGACCATCTTTCCTCCTTCTGACGCTCTACTTCCTCGATGAGGGAGATTTTATGCGTTGATCCGTCGGGGAGGTATTAGAAACGCATATGTTGTGTGGGTGTCTCGTGGCAGAAACCTAAGCGGGAAGGTGAAAGGAAACGTATCCCCTCTCCTCCCCCCCCCCCCCTCGTATCGTAGACCCTGAATCGGTTGAAGCGGAATCTGCGAGGAATCAACGTCTCTCCACGTCAATTTGGGGAGAGGAAGAGAGAATGAAACCTCTGGAGATTCCCTGGAGATACAGTTGCAATGAGATTCTCTTCTCTCCCCCCCCCCCCTTACCCCCTCCCCCCCTCTTTCTTCCCGTTCCACTTCGATGTCTATAGTACAGGCGTTGATTGGCGCTCTTTTTTACCTCCATCGCCTCCCTTTCTCACCATGGGCCCAATATCTCCAGAGACCAAATGAGGAAGCCGTATCCAAGCCCAGGATAAGCGTACTTTGTAGGCTTTCACCAAGCGACGGCACCAGTGTCTTCGCATTGACCAGGGTTTCCAATAAAAATATCTGGGACTCTCGAGAAGCCAGGGACTCGCAAGTCTTGCCGATTGATGTTCTTAGACGATTTCCTTTCCAAAAAGGACAGAGGCCACTCACAGCGTCAGCGTCAGAGAACTCACTGGCTGACGCTGTGAGTGGCCTCTGCAGATCAGGTTTACAGTTCGATATTTGCGCCTGAAGTTTTTTTTCTCGAATTGTTAAAACTCACGACGTTGTGAACAACCACTAACTTCCCTCAATCTCGACTCGATACGCATGCATAACCCTCAACCTGAGTCGAGATAGCATCGCCGCGAAGCTCACCAGTTCCCTGCAAGCCTTTGAATCTGACGGATCCGTGCTTAACGAACGGAGAGACAGAGAGAGAGAGAGACAGAGAGAGACTGCTCGTGGCGACGGAGACAAAGTTGCTAGTCGGACCCACGAAGAGCCGCACGTGGCATTCTTCATTCCCCACTTTCCGCCCGTCTCCCAACCTCTGCCGACTTCCCGTATTTTCCTTCTTTTCCCAACAATCATCGACAGGACTTGGCTGGACGGTGGACTTGGGCTTGCCCCCTTCGTTTCGGTGGCACTCTAAGGTCGCAGACGAATCTTAAGCCAGAACGCACAAACCTCATTTAGGGGAAATAAAGGGGCCTTTAAGCCAAAGAGCAATAGAAGTCCCATAAAAGTTTAGGTATTCTTGAAGGACTGTTAACTAAAGGAGGTTTCGGCATTCGGGCCTTACTCTTTCTTGGATTTGCGGCAACGATAAGTGAAATGCCTGCAAGCAGAAATGGAGGCAGTGCGTGCAGTGTTAATTTCGTCGAAGAAAATTGCACCGAAGTATTTCGTCGGCGAAGAGCTTTTCCTTTTCGTCCACCGTGACAAAGACGAGACGAAAATTGTAGCTCGCGAGGAAATGAAAAAAAATAGACTGAAATGGTGATGAAAGTTGACGAAAGCGACTGACGACTTCGGTCGACGAAACGAAGACCATCGCCGGAATAAAGTTTCCTAACTGAATTAGACCCGTCAGTAAGTAATAAAGGCGAAAGTGATGGCAATATCGGGTAGCGGATGGGGGGGGGGGGGGGGGGGGGGGGGGGGGGGAAAGGG
>CAJPEV010000154.1:44045-72309 GCA_905338385.1 Darwinula stevensoni
ATTTATTCAGACATCATGAGATTAATACAAGTTACCTTTGGCCTCTACAATTACAAGAGGTGCTCAAAGTGGTGGCCACTAGCTTCCAGACATTTATTAGTACGGCGAACTGCTGCTTGGGCAACCTTGGCCCACTACACTGGCGGCCCTTAGGGAAGAAATTGAAAATGCATGTGCAGCAATCCCACTGGACACTTTGGCCAAGGTTGCCCAAACAGCAGTTCGCCGTACT
This sequence comes from Darwinula stevensoni, assembly GCA_905338385.1. Taxonomy (NCBI): domain Eukaryota; kingdom Metazoa; phylum Arthropoda; class Ostracoda; order Podocopida; family Darwinulidae; genus Darwinula; species Darwinula stevensoni. The sequence continues at coordinate 44,278 of CAJPEV010000154.1, forward strand.
AATAAGTGTCTGGAAGCTAATGGCCACCACTTTGAGCACCTCTTGTAATTGTAGAGGCCAAAGGTAACTTGTATTAATCTCATGATGTCTGAATAAATTTAGTATTAAAATATGTACGTATAGAAGTTTTTCTTTTCCTGAAGTGTGTATACATTTTTTGGCGGACTCTGTATTTGAAAATACGCATGTGGGCATTTTTTCTTACTTTGCAGGTATGGGCGTTTATTCCGTGGGCATTTTTTCTTGTGGGCGTTTTTACTGTGTGCATTATTTCTGTGGGCATTTTTTCAGTGGGCGTTTTTTCGGGGCACCCTCGAAAGCCCTGAGGGGTTTTCGAGACATCTCGACGAGAACGATATTAGGCCGATTATGGGCCTATTTCTTGCTTCATGAACCATTTCAGCGAAGACGTGTAACGTCAGGCCTATCTGGAGTTTCTCGATCTGCTCTCCGATATCTGTAAACAGACTACCTCCGAAATCCAAGGGCATATGGAATGTCATTCTGGTAATTCAGGGATGTCCGTAAACGGTATGTCAATATCCACATCGATCGACCTCCGCTAACTACTGTTTCAATCTCACCCACCCCATGAAATAAGCACAAAAATGTATCATATATGAAATACATAAGATCCAGGCACTGATAGGAAAAGAGAAGCAGTCACGAATCTGATATAACCCCAGCACGATATACGGCAACCGTGGCGGACGGGACTAGAGTTCTCACGATAAGTCTGATGGAGTTTCAAATTTTCTGGAGCGATTATATTGTATTATTTTAGGGTAATAAGCATGCCCAATTTCCTTCCTTCGGATGCTCTCAGGGAGGAATAAGAAAAGATGGAATCAAGACCGGTGTAGTACGCGAATCTGACTCCTGTTAAAACCGACTACGATAGTGTTTATCGCTGACGCTATTGTGACTGCCGTGGTCAATTTTGCGTAGCTGACTTTACTACCATAGTGGTCTCTGCGTACGCCCATTCCACCATGGTATCAGCGTACGCAGATCTTTCTACCCCCACGTCAAAATGACTCCTCTTTGAAAAATTGTACTTTTACATATTTTACTTTTGTGACAGCAACAAGATCGTTGCAGTTTTCCTAGTGCTATCCCGATGGAAGCTGATACCTTTATATTTTTCTTCCTCCCACTTTCGATCTGGAGGGCTTAATTGCATGGGTCAGCATCGGGGCCTCCTTAATTTTCGCGATAATGACATCCTGTTCTTTATCCTCGAATGTCCTTCTCGCACCCGTATCTTCTCCACACCTTCCATGCCAGTACCTCAAGTTACTGCCGTGGGCTCCACATTGTCATATTCTTGATGGACTAGGGGTACTCCCCATGGTGGAGGAATTTCGCAATTTACTCGTAGCTATAGTTAGCCATCTCTTCACAGGCACGTTTTCTTTACGTGAAAACCCCCGAGCTGGTGTAACTGTACTCATTACGCCTGTCCTTTAATGCTTCCATTCCTGCACCGATAAGTATCTGACAGGTCAGGTTAAGGTTGGTTTCATGAAAGTGGAAATCTCCCACGATGACCCTGGAGGCGTTACTGAAAACCTATAGCGCTTTGCAAACATCCACGGTGACCAATCTTGAGTTCACGGTAACCAATCTTGCCTGACAATAGTGTGTCCTGCGTACATGGATTTTACCATGGTATTGGTTTCAGCCTACGCAACTTTCACTACGGTAGTCGTTTCTACGGGGTAGTAAGTTTCGCGTCCTACACCGGCCTTAGGCATATGGCACTTGTGCTCCCGCATAGGGCGCAAATTCACCAGGGCGCCAAAACGTGACTGCATGAATGAATCAATGATGGATGCAACCCTCAGTTTTACTTCAGAAAGTGGAAGTCCATCCTGATCGAAATGCGTGTGTGCATGGGGGGGAGTCACTTTGCACAGGGCTCCGATATAGCTGGGGCCTGCCCTGGATGGAATTTTGTAACGGGAAGGGGTTGAAGGGAACAGGCGCCTGTTGATGGATACTCAACACCAAGGTGTTGTGTAATCTTCGCGAAAATTTGTACACGAACTCGTCGCAGTCAAAGAAGAGGGATTTCTCTTTAACGCTAAAGAATCTAATTTGAAGGGGGAATGGGGGATTCTTCTAATTAGCAAAAAAAAATCACTCTGAAATTCATTTGAGAAATGTGGAATAGGATCTCCTACTCAAGGTAAACCACTTTAGTCCGTATCCCTTCGGATTGAGTAAGTACTAGGTTGTAACGAAAGTTTTTTGTGCATACAAACAACGCAACAGTCCGTGAAGCACGGTTTTTTCGTCACACATTCTGAACGCTGTAATTTTTTAAAATATAAATTTAACGATTTAAAAAAAAGCAACATATATTTATACGCGGCATAAAACGCGCTTTTGTTCAGAATGTGTGACGAAAAAATCGTGCTTCGCGGACTGTTGCGTTGTTTGTATGCACAAAAACTTTCGTTACAACCTAGTAAGTCCGGATGAGGAATTTTTATGCAGATTTTCGGGCACTTGAGCAACCGCAGTGCAACCTGAAGGTGCCTGACATTTCAGGATATGAATGTCCTCAAAATGTGAATGTTGGAAAAGGTATGCAACATCAGTTTTCAAATCCAAATGCGTGAGCAGCGAGAGAGAACCCGTTTCACGGGTGAGAACTCAATTTATAGCCACATTATCTTCTTTGGTGCGGAAATTACCTCTTCTACAGGCTTATCTTATCCGTATGATATTCCCAGAGCGGGAAAATCTCTTATTTCTTATTATATGAGACGTTTAGATGCTTCTAAACTTATCAGAAAAATAGCGTTCGGATCTAATTTTTTTTACGAGATCACATAGAATAAAGAAAAGGATGTAAAATATCCGGCAAAAACTGACGAAATCGGAAGCACTAATGATGTAATCCAAGTTAGTCCGAACTTGATTAGAACAAGGAAGTAGTCTGAATGAGAGAATTTGAAGCAGATGTTGAACACGCGACCACAGAGCTACGAATGATGGCCGAAATTTCAATGAATTCCTTTGGATGTCGAGAAAGGCATACCTCGCAACAGTTCTCGTGTTCGCATTAGAATATGCAATTTTATGGATGGGAGTGCATAGCGTGCTCAGCTTGCATTAAAAAAAAGTAATCAATTACTGGTCCTCCACTGCTTTCATCCCGACTCGGTGCGTGGAACCAGCAGGTTCAGACTCTTTTGCGAAGGAGGTGAGGTATTCTTATCGTTCGGACATTTTTGTGCTCTCTGCGAGTCTCCTGCAGGTCGGACTCGATTCCCCTTCAAGATAACTTACTGGGTGGTGCACGCAAAAGTGGCCCGCATACGTACCTAGCTAACTATGTTACAGCATGTGCTGGAAGTGTTCTCCTGCTACTTCGATGCACTTTTTGGCCCGTAAAATGCTGCAGTAATCGTGCTGTACGGACAGTGCTGGGGCCACTTTTTTGTGCGCCACCCTGTACCTGTTAGTGGGAGGGGCGAGCTATCCTCTGACACATTGATAACATGGGCGCGGCGAGTCTGTTAGTGTCGATAAATGCATAAAGACATCGTTAGACGGAAAAAGCCCGCAAAAACTGGAGTCTTCCTTGACCTCCCGTAGTTTGTATGGAGCTAGGTCTGGACCAGATGGGATTACTTTACCTGCAGGAGAATCGAGCTAACGCTGCAGGACATAGAATGAGGCGATAAGGAGGGAACATGCCGAACGCCTGGGGAATGGGAGAAGGTGGCTTCGGTCCATTACGCCTGTCACCTGTTTCTTCTCCCCTCCAACAACTTTGCCATCGTGCCATGATGGAGCGTCTAACTGAGAAGTCATGCCAAAAAGACATCTCCGAAGAAAATTTTGCCAGCTCGATCGAGCGCTCGGTAGACGTCGGTTATTTTAGGGTGCATCAGCCCGACGCTTGCTTCACGCTTCATCAAGCTCAGGCATGCTTAGCATGCATCAACCTATCAACCTGATGCATATATCTGGAGGCGTTCGAACGAATTGGCGAAATCGCCTTCGCGGCCTGCGTTATAGATAAATTATTTTTGCATATCTTGAAGACTTCCTCAAAGTTGTGACCAGCCGACATTTACCAGGAATGGAAGACGATGTTGTTCCAGGGGATCACCGTTAGCAACTGCTAACCATCGAAAGGCCTAGAGACGAATTGAAGGAATCCCGGACGTCTCCTGCAAGTATCGCATACAGCTTCCACGTTTGAAGCCCACATTCGTGAATTCGCGAGAGAACGCCCCCATGAGACGAACGATTGCTCCCAATACGAGAGTACGCCTCTGGCGGTTTGCCTTTCCAGCCTTGTCTTTTCGTCAGGTGATTTCGCGCTTCGAGTTGGTTCGCGCCACGACGCGACTTTAATGGAACTCTATGGGACTGTTTTCCTTCTCTTTACGACGGAGGATATGGTACGCGGAGGCCTACCTCGCGAACGCACTAGATGGTGACTTTCCACCATCTCCTGCCAGGTACGAGTGGAGGAAGTAAAAAAGAAGCCCTCGTTGCCCCACTCGTTCCGGTTTCCTGGCCCATTTCCAACTCGCCCTTTTTTTTCCTCCTGTCCTTCCCGGACGCAGGACCTGTAGCGCAGGTTCTCCATCTCAGGTTTTACGCTGAGTCATTGAGGAAGGAAGGATGGGGTGGGAAATTTTTCGTTTTGTCGAGTGAGAGGCCTCGGTGGGAATTGTGCTGCATGAATGGTCTTTCACGCATGTGAGACCATCTCACTTGTAGCTTACTGCCTGCTGAAGTAATATCATATCGGAATGGCGGCCCAAATATATATACACCGTAGAAAAAGAACTTTTCTCGATCCTCCCTAAGTTAGGAATCATTATATTCCTGAGTCAGAGAAAGATGCCATCGGAGAAAAAGATCGAACATTGGCTGGAAGTTTTCATCACGATCAATCGCAGGGGAGGTGAGAGACTAACTCACTTCCTCATGTGGGACAGCAATCCTGGATAGAGAGAGAAAATGATGTTAGGGAAGCCAAAATGCCAGAGAAGCCACCATGCCAGGAAAGACACGATGCCTTGGGAAGCTCCTTTTAAACTGAGAAATGAGTATGGCAAAGGATGATGACTTTTCGAGAAAGAGAAGGGAAGAGGAATAAGTTGAAAGGGCTGCTTGGAAATGAGCTTTTAGGCGACTTCCCTCCGTAGAATCTTGAATTGAATGCGAGATGCCCTGTAAGGCGCATTCATTTCCTGTGTTCTACGAATTGCTTAGTTCATTTTCAACGACGTCGGCGAAATCGATCGAGAAGTCAGATAGCTTTTTACTCGAACGAAGGATTCACCAGAAGCATACTTCCAACTGCAAGTGTCCCAGGAAATTTCCAGATTTCCTATTAAAAAAAAAACGGAGTCCGATCGTGAGAGTAACGAAAAAGAAGATCGGAAACGGAGGATGACACTGGAAGAGGGAAGTGTTCGAGTGCTCCGCCGTCTGCCTTTCCCACACTCGAGGATCTGCTGAAGCGTTCAAGAGATGAAGCGTTCAAGAGTGCTCCACTCTGCCTCCAGAAGTGAAATTTCGTCTGACTGCACGAGCTGGCATTCGACTGGGAGGTTGGAAGCAGGAGAGAGAGAGAGACCAGACGTCGATGCATACATCACGCTTTCCTTTGACGAGCGAGAAGACAGGTAACAGAGGGGAGTCCCAGAGGATACCTCCGCGCGACATTGATGAGCGAACACGGTGCAGTGGAAAAAGTGCTCATTCGAAGGAGGGGAGCTCACCATCCCAAGCATCAAGAGGAGCAGGGGGAATCCCCCACGAGGATCACTTCCACTGCTTCTTTGTCGCGTACCTTCACTAAAAGAAAGGAAGGAAGAAGGAAGAAAGAGAAAGAAATGTTTTTTTTTTGCGCCATCTTAGAGAGCGCTCTCTCGCACCTTGAACAGAAAATTACAGTGAAAGTTCCAGTCACTTCTGAAACGCATAGGGACAGTAGAGAAACGATGATGCAGTTCGACTGGTAGCGAAGGAAAAACGTTGGAGGCCCGATTACTGATGACATATTAGCACAATAGTTGCATTCGTCATCATCATCCTCCTGTACATAATGCCACATCGTGCACTTCCGTGTGGGTGAAAAGGTGTTACCGTTGCCGTAGTTCTGGGGAGATTCTCGAGATTCCATGAAAACGAGTTTTGGATCCCTTAAAACGGAGGTAGCTTCTCTATGAAAGGAGTGGGGGAATCAAGGAATCCTGCGGGGGGGAACGGAGAGGCAGGATGAGAGGAATGCACCCCTCCCCCCCTCCCCCTCCCCCTAGGCCACGAGGGAGTGGGGATTCGCCGTCCACTACACATCAGACCATTTTTAAACAATCTTGTTCAAACGAGGTGGTGATGTGACCATGCAATAGGTGGCTAATAAAGGAATAGAAAAGTAGTAGGCTGAAGAACGGCCCAATGCGACTAAGCTCTAAGTTGATACGGCTTGAGAATCGTTATAATTTCGTCCATCGTGCTTCTGCGATTATAAGGGCACGGTTTTCGATGCCTCACTCTTTACGACATGACGACGAAGCAAAAGACTTCGGGCGATTATCTTTTTCCAGAAATGATTGCGAATGCGTCGATGAAGTATGATAATTACGCCGTCGCGTCCTCAGAGGTCCTTGCGAGTCCTGGAGGTCATACAGAACTTCGTGAAAGATCGTGCATACAAAAGAGAGGGATGAGCGCAAATGTATCCATTACTGACCGCAGTTCGCTATGGGGAGCGTTGACGATAGCTGTCAAGTAGGGAAAGAATTATGTACGTTAGGCTCACTTTTTTAAAGTAAAGTTTCCTCGCGTGGAACGAATGGGCGCCGAGCGGGAAATTCTTCCTCCCGGCATCCCCCACTCCAAAGAACCTCTCGATGCACGACACTGAGGGTCCTTTGCCTGCCACTTTTGTTTGCCTTCCCACTCGGTAGACACTGCTGCCCGCGAGGGTGAGACAGGTCAGACGAGCACGTCTCACCTGTTTCATCCGAGTCTCTTCGAGCGACTTTTGACTGTCTTGCGAGTGTCGAGTTTGAATTTTCGCGTCGCACCTGACTCGCATACATCATTATTGGGCTTGGAAAACTTAATTAATCGTTTGATTGATGGTTATCATTATTCTCGATCTGACATCAAAGGTTGACAATAAGTTCAACCGTAAAATGACAAGCCGTAATGACGTAATATCAAAACGCATACATGCATTCGGATCAATACATTTGCATATGGAGCCGTGCAAAACGGAAACGCAACCAGAAGCCAGTCGCCTGGCGCGGGCATGATATGCGGGTGTCGCATTTCACTTTCCCTACATTTAACATACTTTTCCCTTAAGTCCAAGATCCAGCACAAATATGCACTTTAATTTCCTGGTCGAATTTGACTCTCTTATTTCCATATTTGACTCGGAAAACCTATACCTTGCTCTTTCCCCTAGTCACACGTGTCGTGCTCAATTGATCGACCCCCCTCCAGCCAGGAATCAGGCTATGGCTCAGGAGGGGTGAAATTAATTGCTACTTCTCTCCCCATGCGTGCACTATCATCTTCATCGTATCTCAAAGGAGAAAGGAGACAGCAAAAAGCGAGAATAAAAGGGTGGCATTCTTCTGATCTATGACTTTTCCATGATATGGCTGTCGAGAGGGATCAGCAGTCGAACCCTTTCTCCAAACATATCGTTAGCATTTCCATTAGCATCCTTCCGGTCATCCGACCACTCGGCGTCCGAGTCTGCCCATGACGTAGACTGACTCGAGAAACGTTATAAAAACTCAACTTGGAATCTTCGGAAGAGTGAGAGCGTTCGGGACTTTTCTGCTGACAGACACAGGGCTGGATTCCCATTTCGTAAATTCGTAGCTTGCCATTGCTACTCGGTTGGAGCCAGGCTTAGGTGGATAAGGTTAGTAGTGAGGGTTAGCAATGCTTTAATCGTCCTTTTTTAGAACTTCACATGGATATCTTGCGAGTTAAAGCTCATATTCATGCCGTTGTTGTGTGATATTTTTGTTACCTTCTTTTCGTTTGTCTAACTACAAATTTTGGAAATCTTTTTTGCTATGCTCAGAGTCGCAGATTAGAATAAACAAAATCTGTGTGAAACCTGATCCGCATAGAAATTCTTGCCTACGGCTATTGATTCCGTATCGAATGATACGAATCTTTTCAAAGGGACCAATTCTCTCTTTTCTGTAGTAGTAAGGCAGTTTGCTGTTATTACCCAAGTACCCTGTCGTACTTTTAGTACTACCGGCCATGCCAGACGACCGCACGTCACACAAGAGTTTGAAGAGCTTCAGCCACTCTAGTTGGAATCGAGGTTGATTTTATCTGTTACAGAAGTCGATCGATGAACACTCCAGGGAATAGTCCAATTGTGACAGCCAGAAATCGAAGATTTCCCTCGCAGGTTAGTAGGGCTATCTTGAAGCTCGTCGAGCTCATCCTTTGATTTTGGAAAGATGGAAAATACCTGTTCTGCAGCAAAATTCTTCGTGCTATCTCGGTCGTCGGGAAAGCAAGTATGCCTGTTGCAACTCGATTAGACTTGGTGCCAGCTTCGCTGAATAAACCATCCGTCCTCTCGGGAACGAGTGACCAAGAATCCCTCTTGTCAGATTCCAGACGGGGAAAAGACCCTCCTCGAGTGAGGGAGAGGAGAGCCGGAATGGGGCTGGCGAAAAGTGACAGCGTCGTCACACTCCTGTGTCCAAAACGGGACAGGAAAAGTCATTTTCCTGTGAGATTCGCCCCCCCCCCCCCTTGCATCCAGCGAGGAAGGCATGGAAACAACACCGACTATCCTCTCATTCATTTTCCACGCCACTACGAATAGGAGTAGGAAGAGCTGCTTCCATCTCAGCATCGATGAACACATGCAACCATCTCCGCATCCAGGATATTCGTCGCTCATTCCCAACTCAACAAATTCCATCCAGATATCCAGAAGTTATCCAGATACATCTTAAATAGCATTTCGTAGAATTTTACATCTAAAAATCATTCGAAATTGTCATTGAACGTTGTGGAGTTCAAAAATCGATAGTTATGCGAAAGCTTTTTAGATTTGTATAAGAGTGAATTGGTTTCTCTATAGAGTTCTATAGGTTTGCATAGATCTTCCTGGCTCCGTTGTACGCATACGAACCTTCCTTCTCTTGCTACGGGTGGCCTTGACCAGAGAGGCTCTCCAGTCACGTTCCCCTTCTTGCATGCATGCGGAGTGGGAAGCGAGGAAATGTGGAAGTGAGGAAATGGCCGGTGCTTTCCCACTTCTAAGTCTCGGATCCCCTCATATGGTGAGACTGAGTTCCCTCTGCTTTTATTTCCTCACCGATTCTACCGGATATCCCAGTGGATGAAGAGAAAGAGGGCAAGAAGGGGGGCCACATTCGAAGAGGGAAAAGAAAGAAAACTGCAGGAGCAGGAGCAAGGGCCAACCTAAGAGCAAGAGCGAGAAGGGGAAGTAGTCAACGACCCGTCCGTCTCATTTTTTTTTTCCGTTTAGAGAGGACATTTTCGTGCAATCCAGCTCTCGTGTTTCTCGTTCGCTCGAGCTCCGGATACGGCTCCGATCGGTCACTTTTCAGAGGGACTCTCGTGCAATCGCCCGGACATCTGGCTGTATCTTGACGTCTGCGGGAATATCGCTGCTTCGATCTTCCCAATGATTTAACGTCACCCAACAGATGCAACCCTTTCGACACCCTTTAGTCATGATTAATGGGAAATATGAAGGCGGTTGAAAAAGTTATTGAATAAAATTTAGATCTTCAGACATGTAGGCAATATCTGAAATGAAATATACTTATAGTACAATGAAAAAATAGATAGGAAAGTAGTTGGAATATCATCGAGGAACTTCCAAAACATGGTCGTCGGGTGTCACGGCCAGATCCACCGAGGAAGAGTAACGCCGCTACGTCTATGTACAAATCGCTCGTCTGAAGAATGGAAGATAAATTCGCGCTGCCAGCAGAAAGGATGCGGGTCGGAAGCCTTTGTTTTGACACGGTTCACGAATGGGTTACGCGTCTGGGGTCTGGCAGAATATCAAAATGGAATGTGACCCTCGCTGGGCAAGAGCAGTAATATTTTCGTTTTCAGTTTCTCGATCACAAACATGGTCGATATCCATTCGATCGGCAATCTCTCGACAGGTATAGCGTCGACGTCGATCTTAACGACTCTTTGCTTCTCGTCTGAGGTCGTAAGGGGGCGATCTTCTCGATAGTCATCTTCAAAGCTCATTCTGTCAGTTCAAACATGGGCGATCCACTCGGCACCTGTGTCGTAACACAGCTACCCCAAGTTTCTTACGCATGGGGCTCATCCAGGACACCATGTATTTGCCTTCCACTCCTCTGGCGAGTCGTTTCTACTTTGAAGTTGGCACTTTGCTATTTTTCGATGCATCTGGTCGAGGCATTCGATATAGACCACTTCAAACTTCGTCGACCTCTCTGTCGCTATCGCATCGATACCTCCGGGTATCGATATGATAGCCTGTACTTTTCTCTCTCTTTGTCACATATATTTTTTCCTTCGTGCCAAATGTTATTTTTATGCATTAGACGAGGGATAAAACGAACTTCCCCGATGACTCTCATCATCGAGACTCACATTTCCTACGAAATAAAGCCCAAATGGACGAAGAGCTCGATCGAATGGCTTTACCGGTTGCGGAACGGCGCATCCGCTTCTATTCTCCTCCCCCACGTGTTATCGAGGTCCCCCACGATTTCGCCTTCATGATCGACGATGGTACTTTGAAAGGAGGCTCTCACAGTGAGGAGGCTCTCACCGAAAGGAGGATCCCTGCTGGGTTCGGCTCATCTGCTAACGACACGGAAAGGAGCCCAATCGTTTCTGCCGCAGTGAGCATTCCCATAAGGTTTAGGAGACGAGTCCCCGCCGTTTCTGCCGCCTCCTCTCGAGGGTTGTTTATTTTCGTGAAGATATCATTTTGGTCGGCTGCCAGAGAGGCGGAAATGAAAATTCCCTCGGTCCCCCGCGGCGTAATAAACTCCCACGAGGGCGGATGGGTATTTTCCCCCCTCCATCACCACGGGGTCCTCGGGACATCCGGTCCGAGGCTCGTATTTCCCCTCGAGATTCATTCATTCATTTCTCTCCCGGATGGTTGCAAGGAATGGGAAATCGATCCATCTCGAGTCGACGAGGGAAACGGGGTGAAGTTTTTTTCCGATCGAGTTCCGAAGCACGACCTCGTGAACTTCGCGGGGTCGGACTTCCATTCGTGAGATATCGAGAAAAAAAAAGCAAAGAGATCGTGATGGAGCCTTGACGAGAGATAGAAAACCAAAGCCGGGAGGGAAAAGTTGGAAGAATCGATGCGAGGACGAGGACTGAAAAAAGGCTTTGATGACCTCTTGACCAAATGAATCCCTTCCCCTTTTTCGCGGAAGGAAATCCCCATTGTTTTTCTTCATTCTTCTTTTTCCCCTGGGATATTCGCCGTCGAGATTGAGGTTCCCGTAATACAGGCTCCGGCCCGGATCAATTTCATCCTTCACGCTTCATCAGTCGAGAAATATAAATCACGTTATCCCGTACATACAGAATGATCCACGATTGTCTCCCCAAAAGTAAAAGCTTATTCCTCAGGAAGTATACATCCGATTTCAATTATGTATGACTCAAACGATAGCCAATTCAATATATTTTTATTTTGGAAAATTTCAGCATTCCATAAGAAATTAGAACAAAGTTACATCCTTGCAAATTAAAGCCGCCAAGTCATTAGTGTTCAAAATGACTTCCACAATTTTCAATGACTTGGTGCAGTCTCTCTATGTCAGCAGAATTCTTTCGATCATCTCTGGTCAAACTGTGGCGAAGGCATCTCTAATGGCCTGTTTCAGCATATCTAGGTTGTCATAGGTCCGCCGACGTATCTCTTCAGGTTTAGAAACCTCTTGTGAATTGTCTTCATGATCTGATCAAGAACTGAGGCATTTGGACCCAAACTAAAGAAATTTCCAAAATTTTCCCGCACAAATTTGCTCTCTTCAAATTATCAAACTAAATGGCAATATTCGTTTTCTGCAGGATACTGAGGTCACCCATGACGCAGACAAACCCTCGCGATGCATGAAAAACCCACGAATGAATTGCAAATTTCAGAAGAGATTGTGATATTTACAGGCTTTAGCTGCACGATATGGGTACTTTTATTTGTTATGGTGTACCTATTTTCTATTTATTTTTAATTGAATGCTGAAATTTTCCACAAAAAATGTATTGAATTGGCTATCGTTTGAGTCATATATCATTGAAATCGGATGAATACTTCCTGAGTAATGAGCTTTTACTTTTGGGGAGACAATTATGGACCATCCTGTACGTGTAGCACTCGAAACCGTGTCAACCGTGATCAGGGAGACGAGCCACCCTTTTGCAAAATTTCTGCCCTTTCCAGCCGCAGTGCCTCAGCGAGTTGCCAGGGTATCGTTCCGATGCCCTCTGCCCTCATTGCGATAAATTCATTTTACGGGATCAATTCCGAGAGTGAGCCTCGTTCGGTTGGATCAGTGGCAGTGCGAAGAGAAGTAACAGGGATCGGGGTCAGGGGAATGGGAATTGGAACACACTAATCAAAGTCCTGGATGGGTTCCGTAGCTTGACAGTAATGTAACGGGAAAAAAAACTCGAGCGCAATATTATGAAATTATTTTTTATTATTCTTAATTATTCCATCGCAATCCCTGATATACGGAGTAACACAGAAGACAGAAACTTTCCAATCGTATCGTCTCCACCATCGCCTCTCTGTACAAGATTCGGCCATGAAGGAAGATGGGGACGAGCGAAGATCACCATCGCGCTCTCTAGGGAGCAAGGGGGGAATCTTTATCTCTACGACTCCTCACAAAATTCAACTGCATCCTGATATATATTGATAATATTTATCCTATATATGCATATAGATAGATAGAAAAGACACCATACTTATGAAGGAGGAGTGTCTGAAGGTACCAGACGGGGGGGTTAGAGAAGCCTGCTTAGCAATATAGTGCCTTCCTTGCTCCCTGTATCCGAGCCAATCCCAGTTGACATTTCTTTACGTTCCAGACCCTTTGCATTCCCTCGACTCCCAGAGCCAAGAGACCCAGGTACGACTTGAAAATAAGCTGTTTTGCGGGCTGCGCATTTCCCCTCGGCTCCTACAAGACAAGATGGCCCGCCGGACTCAGAGACGGTAAAAACTGCTCGCATTGCAGGCTACGAATGCGAAGCCTCCTACACCATCGTGCCGAGTTCACGCATGCATGACCCCAGCAGGATTTCCTCTTCTAGTGACGATTTTTATCGCCTCGCGCACCTGTCCCTTTCTAATGGCATTGCTCCAGACTCAATCATAGCGTGGACGGGTGCATACTGCTTCGAGGGGATCCTTCCGAGAGACGAGGTACAGGTTCGAAAGTCCGAAATAATTTCTATCTTTCCCGGCCTCACTGCTTGACAGCTCAGACAACGATTCATCCAGGTATGTGCGAGAGAAGCCATGATTTTTTATGGCTTCTCTCACGCCAATCATAGTCATGGGATTTGCTGAAGAGGTCATGGAGAAGCGGGCTCTCCATTTCAAATTCACAGAACACGAGCATGCTTGAAGCATCTTCCCTGGATGGGGCATGCTTGAAGCATCTTCCCTGGATGGGGCATGCTTGAAGCACCTTCCCTGGATGGGGCATGCTTGAAGCACCTTTCCTGGATGGGGCATGCTTGAAGCACCTTTCCTGGATGGGGCATGCTTGAAGCACCTTCCCTGGATGGGGCATGCCCGTGCAGCGAGTCTTGCAGTGTCTCCATACTTGGTCCATGCATTTCACAATTCACCTTCGCACAAGACGTCATTCAATGGATTATATGCAGGTAACCAATAAAACTAAAGTCGTAACCTCACGTCTAGATACATGTGCCGTCTTGCGCTGTAGAGGAAACAATTGAAATTCGTTTGGACATAATAATCCCTCGGTACAAAAACTATAATTGAACCTCTAATTCCACTGTAGTGTGAAACATAAGGCCACAGATTTAATCCCCACAGCAGTGTTTATGAGCCAGTCCGAAACCAATTCGTCAATAGTGTGGCGACACGTAAAAAGCGTACAGGATTGTTTATATGTTTGCTTTTTTCTCGATACGTTATCAAGGTCGACGGGTTTTGTGTTTCATAGGCAGCCACTAGATGGCGCCTCTTTCGCTGCGCGTATAGCCAATTCTGAGATGATTTACTTTTTCGATGATATCTGATGACAGTTATTACGGATGACTTCCCGTATATCTCTTACCCCTATATCCGGGAATGTCCTTCATTTGACGCTAAGTGGAGATATTTATTAGCTATCTGCCAAAGACTGGAGCAGGAAGAGCCTGCTTGTCAGTATTAGCCCCGTCACTAATGACTTCGGTGAGCTTAGGACTGCATTGGAAACCCAACGGAAAGGGGATTTCTTACTCTCTGCACCTCTCCGTGTCCAATCTCCGTTTACTTCGCCGGTGGAGCTTGACTTTGAAGAACTTCGTCTATGTTAACCTGTCCACCATATATGTGAGTCACCGTTCTTCCAAGGTACACCTTAACAGTTCGCCTGCTTATGGTAGCGGGAATTCCGTTTGCCCCCCTCGAGAGAACCTATCGACCGCTGGGAGAGCTCCCTCATCGGTCCCATACTCTCCACTTCTCGATTTACTGTAACGCCTCTGGCGCTAACCAACGGATGGGAACCGGTTCTGTTCCTATCGCCACTCGGAAAGTTCATGAGGGTGTATGTAGAGGGCCATACCTCGTCCCTCTCACTTGGAGCTTAAGGGTGCAATTGTTCTGGTTTCTATGCATGACCCTGGCTATGTGGAAGACCTCACATCTTTCGACTGTAAGCATTCCTGTGTCGTGGAGCAGTGCTTCTCGACCTTTTTTATTTCACGGCACACTTTGGAGTTTGCTCGATCCTCACGGCATACCGAACCAAATTTCACAATGTGAATGTGTATAATATTCTCATCACCCACTAGTCGATTCGACCGACGTTCGTCGGTCGTAGCTTGAGAATAATAAAACATAGTGATGTTCTCACTTTGCCTATAATTCCGAAAATAGCGCGGCACATCGGAGACTTTGTCGCGGCACACCGGTTGCGAGACACTATCGTGGAGGACAATATCGCCTTGGTTAGCTTGTTCAAACAGAGATCTGTAATTTCATTTAGGAAGTACGCAGGTGGGACTACCCTATATGGGACTTACCCTATATGGGACTATATTCGATGTATGTTGGCTTCAGGTACAGCGAAGACAAGAGTGAGTTTGCTGTATTTGAAGCCAACATTAAATATTACTTAAGTGCGGATTAGACATTTTGAGTTTCCCTGAAGTCGCCCTTGGCACTCAATAGTTTACAGTACAGCTAAACTACTTGTATGTGACTGCACTCGGTTCGCGGACCGTTGGATTGACGAAGCTCATACTGAGATCCCCCGGATTCAGTACTAAGGGCAGATCAGACAGCTAGGTCAGGCCGGAAAACCGTCCCAATAGCAATTTCAATCATGTAAATTATTTTCAGTTGCACGTGTGTCCGCAATTCCTAAAGATGCCGATTTTACGGTCTAAGGATAGTGATTTACGGAGAGAAAGCACGCATAATCTTCGCATCTAAAGCCAAAAAAAAGGTCTGCACTCGAAGTCGAAGGACGAGAGGAAGGCCGAGTATTTGATTTATGTGGTACCGTGGAGACCCACCGAGCAGCTCTATTCAGACACGTGTCTCGAATACAGCATACAAAGGGATGAAGAAAAGGCTTAGAGTCGAGATTTCACCTCAGATCGGGCAAAAGGAGAAATCCACTACGGATTTCCAGATGGGTGAAGCATTCCCTATGCTTCGCTTTCCACCACGGTCTCCCCTTGACGTTTCTTCCTCTCCATTGGTATTTCCGATGAAAGGTTCAAGAGGCGGAAAGAATCGAGTAATGTCGTTATTCGAGTGGATTTCCTTTAATTTCGACCTCCCTTCGACAGCTGCTTCGGGAGTCCTTCCTTTCCTCCCTTCGGTTCCTCTCTCGTCCCCTTAAACGTGCTTGGCTTTTCTTAAAGAGAGGAGTCGCGATGAGCCAGAGACATGAAACGAGAAAGTGAAAGTTAGTAGCGGATTCTGGTTTCCCTTTCATCCTTTGGCCTTCCTGGGCACGACCGACAGTTCAGAAAATGCAACAGTCGGACGAGAAGAGCCTAAAAATTTGTGATAAAGAAGGAATTCACTGTAAAAGAAGAAATAATAGGGAGAAAACTCTGTTGACGTGAGAGGTTCCGTTGCGACTGTTCCCTTGGACTTCCACCGCCTCCATCCCACAGAAACATACCCGAAAGGTGAGAGGCACGAAGGGACGAGAGGCGAGAAGTGGACCATCCCGTCTGCCCCCCGAATGATTCCACCGTGTGATGACTCGGACGATGAAACGATGGAGAACGTCTCCCTCTTCTCCTCCCTCTCTGCCGTCCTCTCCTACGCTTTTCGGGGGTTCCACGAACGGCTTCGCTCTGGAGGAGATCCACGCCCGCATGCACGCTCCACCGTTTCTTTTTCAGGTCTATCGTCTCTTTCACTCAATTCACCTTTTAGCTCTTGGTCTTGCACTCTTGAAAGCGACGAATTGCAGGACAATGAAATGCACTTACAGACAAAAGCTTTCTTTTTTTTGATCTCGCTGAAGAAAAAAAAACTCGCTAAATTCAACATGAGAGTTGGTGAAAGGTAGATGCGTGGGAGCGGATGAGAGGAATCGTATCGGATGTGTCAGCAGGTGCAGAGAGGAGGAAAATGCAGAGATCAGAAAGTATGAGAGGATATTTCGAGAGCATGTCGGATGTGGTGCTATGTCCCTGGTCTCCGATCCCCGAGTACCTTCATGGCTCGATCGGCTACTCCGCTGAAGATACTCAGGCAGACGAAAAGACGGAAATGCCATCCGAGGACATCTGGGAAGACACTGTAGAAAGACCCCAGAGTGATCGGGATGGCATCTGCTCCCCAGCCCCTCGCGCCGTGAACCCGAGTACGGCCTCTGCCTGCATCAAGCGCTTCTGCCAGGAACTCCAGGTCTCTTCCACGACTATGAAATACCACATTCGACCTCTGCATTCCTAGTCTCACGCTTTTTCTTCTCCTTAGGGAATCGATGGGTGTCGGTCACACGCACCCGGCAGGGCGTGTTCCTGCTACAAATGCCGGAAATGCCATTCCTTCACCCAGAAGGAAATTCTTCCAAGCTCCTCGAAGGCGATATGGGATCCTCTTTCGGGAAAAACAAAGCCTGACGTCCCCAAACGCAAAACGAGGTAAGGGATCCCATCTATGAGCCGCTTCGCCGAGGAAACGAAATGCGGCATGTACAGGGTGACCCAAAAAAAAAACCATACCAAACTTTGAAAACAACCTCCTCCCAGCTCTCTCCCAAAAACGAGCTCGGTATGGCTTTTTTGGGTCACCCTGTATGATGACCGCAGAACCAAGTCGGGAGACCGGCGAGGAGGTCACTGGGGTCGAAGAAGGAAGAGGAAACTCCCCATCCCTCCCGACATCGCACTCACGGGGTAAGCATCATCAATCAAACAAAGTTCATGGGGTCATTTTTTATTAATACAAGCGACCCACCGTCCTGCCAGGAAAATAGACGGTGTGGATGAGAAGCTTCTAGATCGGGAAGCGACCTCTAAATTGGAAAGCGAAGCGTCCACACCGGCACCATCAGCGTACAACTTCGTTCCAGCGTATCCGTCCCAATCCCACGGCTCCTCTTCCTACTTTTCCACAGGGAATCCGCCTCTTCGCTTCTGCCCTCAGACCATAATGGGATCTCCCAATCTGCCCCATCATCCACGATCTAGCCCATCCCATCTTTCTAATGGAAATCCACACGGCCTGCCCAGAAACATGAACATAGATTTTCTCCACCGATCCTCTCTTGCTCAACAGTGTCCTTCCCACCGATCTCATCAGCTCCAATTATGTACTTCCCACCAGTCTCATCATCTCATAATAGGTCCTTCCCACCAGTCCTATGATTCCCACCAGAGTCCTTCCTACCATTCCTTCCACCACGAGGATCTTCCGACCCCATCGAACCATGAAACTTCTTTGGTAACGGACGAAGATTCCTACAACTCCAATGTAAACCATCACTACCAATCCTCGCGGAACCTCTTGTGCCTGCCCTCGAGGAAAAGTCCCAGACCGTTCATAGCGTGTGACATAGAGACAGATGGATTCATTGCGAACGATAACAATTCCCTTTCACCCGCACTTTCTGAAGAAGCTGCGCCTGATGCGAAGTCGAGGAAGACGAGAAAGGGGAGGGACGAACCACGAGTTCGCAGCTCCACTGGGTACGTTTCGAAAATATAAATGCATTTCGTGCGAATCGGTAGTCCTCGTTTCATGGATTGCAATTCAAGGAATGTGAAGATGAATGCGCTGGAGAGATCGCTCAGCCCACGCGGGAAATTTAGCACGGACGAGGAAGTTTCCAAGAACAAGGCTCGAAATGAGATGGGACCACCGAATCGACTGCGAGAGCGGTTGGAAGCCTCATATTTCACACCATAACGTGACTTCAACGTAAAGGAGGCGTACCATCTGGTAATATTGCTTTTTATTTTTATTTTTTGAACGATCGTAGATCACAAAGAAGGGGAGTGACGGTAGAGGAAAAGCTTCCCGAAAAGCTGGATAGCAAGGCGGTCGATCGTATCCGAAGGACAACTAGAAAGCAGAAATCCGGTACGTCTATGCAATCCTCTTCCCATCGTCCTCTCCAGATATGATCTTAAGTAGAAGTTTCCAAAGTTTCCGCCTTGGTCAGACCCTCGTCTGATGTCTATCTTGGAGGGAATGAATCTCCGATGACGTTAACAACGTGTGTGATAGACCCTAATCAATTTTAGGGCTATTGTAGGAACTCGCTTTCAATAATATATTTATTGCTTTTATAGCATAACTTCATTACAAGAAGATGAATCATTTTAACGGTAAGTAGTAAAAAATATGAAAATATTCTTATTTCAGGCAATTTAATCACACTTTTTTTCCCATTCATGTTCAATAATTAATGTCTGGGGTGTGTGAAATTCCACCGAACACCGGCTTTTTAAATTTCACTGCTGAGCGGTGGGGCTTGTCGATTCCACCATCCTTCCTATTACCCATTCATGATGAAAACTAGCCCAGCCCTTGTGGCCCTGAATTTCAAAAGTATCATGATTCTGTCATCAAGTAAGAGGATCTGGCAAAATGTGAGAAGTTGGAAATGCACTTCTACATCAGAAACGTATGTACCTTATTCGTGAGAAATGTATCCATTAAAACAACACAATTGCTTTTTAAAAGATAGTTCAATAACATTAATCATGGCGAAATTTCGTCGATGAGTATGTGTGCGTATGATACATGAGCCCAGCACATCTGAAACCGAATATGAGGAGGTAAGGGAACTACGGAAATGGAAGGTTAAAATGGTTCCAGTTTTGGAGACATGATCGTTCGAAGAATTTCGTGCGAATCACTTGCAAATGCAACATCAGCGTTTGTGCTAGTTCATCAGTTTGATGGACAGGACGGACCGTGATCCACCCAACCTTTTGCCGTGTTAGTCTAGCACCCTTATTTTTTCAACTAGTACTGTAGCACTTCCATTCTTGAAGAAAAAAAAAACTAATTGGGCATTAATCAGAGTCTGACACCAAATGCTTGGTACCATTAGTGAATCTCGTTGTTCCAACAAGAACAATAATCGCGTTAAGGAGAAAAGAGTGAAACCATCAACCCATAATTATAACCCGGTGGATCTCTGAAATAGAACGGCCCAGAAAGACAGAGTTCGCGTGTCAAGATGTCCAACAAGTGAATTGGCCAAAGTGAAAACTCGGAAATGGGCTTGGCGAAATTATGGGTGCGGCATGACGTGTTTTGAGATTAGTCTCCTCCCTCTCACATATGTGGGTCACTTTTTCTCTTTCAGAGGAGGTAATGAGGGACTGCGTCATTCATGGATGCCACAAGTCCAGGAAGATCGAGGTCATTTGGAATCCCTAAAGTTGCTTCTTTCTCTATACTGACACATCCTTTGATGTTTCCCTCATCTGAAACCTCACAGGGATGCTCCGAAAAGGATGTCAGTTCGAAACTGGGGGGGAAAAGGAGAGTAAGATCCAAGAAAGCACCGGTTCAGAACACCCTACTGTTTGTGCGCCAGTCTTCTTGGCTTATATATTCAATTATAGAAATTTTACCACAGATGATGATGGAGATGATGCAACGATTCTTACATTACTTAACAGGGAAGAGAGACTCATTCTTCATCAGGATTCAACCGATCACGACTCAGAGCAGGAAAGGTACGACCACAGCCTTTTCATTCGCTATTCACTTTCCTTCCTCTTTCCCAAATTGCATACCATATCTTCCAGCCTGACACTCAAGGTTTGGTTATGTAACAGTCGAGTACTGAACGAATGCAAAGTCAACATTTAAGCGTTGGAAAAAATCATGAAACTTTGTCTGTTTCCTTAACAACACAATCTCATGTATTGAATATTATGGCGTGAAAAGTCACTTCATTATTCCCATCGTAATTGTTAAATAATTGAATAATGCAGAAAATGGCAATGTTTCCAACTAATATACTCCTGACTACACGATTCTTCTGGTCACCATTGGAGTTTGTGTAAATGACTACATCATCTTTGATAATGCATACAATTCTCCCCAATGATATCTTGAAGTTAAATTTGATGTAGATTCAATGAAACTTGGTGGACAGGTTACTTGAAACGAAATGAGAGAAAACAGACAGTTCATATAACCTATAGGCAATAGCTTGAAAGTCACTTTCTGAAATGCTGTGAAATAGTGGGCATTTAAATGAATTTATCTGACAGAAAAAAAAGCTGCCTTTGTCTCATCACACATCTACACCTAAACTTTCATGCTTTATTTTGGAAATGCATTGAGAAAAAACAACTTACTACAGTTGTGTAAGGAAACTTCAACTAACACCAGAAAATTTAATAACTTGACACAATAAAGCAAGGTTAAAAAATATATATATAAATACTTATTTTGTTGAACACCTACAATAGAGCATATGAGCTACTCCTCCTTTTTTTTTCTCAATTCATTGCCCTAGTCAGCATAATAAGCAGTAAGCCTCACATTCAAGTCTGATGCAAATTCAAGTGCAAATTACGTGAGTACTAAACTTCAAATGCTCAAAGACTTTCTAGATAACTAGATATGATGAAATTGAATTTCACTGAGCTTTGTAGCGAAATAAAACAACAATTTCCACATAACAAGAAATTCATTCATTGTAAAAAAAAAATAGTGCCAAACCTATTTATGATCATCATGGACCTTCAAAAATATTCAATATTGTGAAAACGCTTTCAGCAGCCACAGAAGACCGCTGACAATGGACCTGAGGTATCACAAAAGATCTTAATCCCAGGTAGTTAGCTTCCATATACCTTATCTGCTTACAATAAGAAATAGCAAATTTAAGACTTAATTATTGCACTTCTTGATCACAAACAGGTACTGCATATAACAAGGTGTGGCGATTCCTCATGATGTACATCAAAAAGGACATAGCATTCCTGAATGAGAACATTGGTGTCCTTGGCCAATGACATCTTAATCTCCTTTCACTATACACATTTCTAGGTCCTGCTTTACACACTGAGTTTTTTCCTTTCTTTTACCTCATGCATGATGCCACAGATTACATTTCCATTTCATTTTCCTCTCTATTCATGTGGTTTTTTTCATGGATTAGCATTCACAGGTTACAATTGCATTCAACTACGGAAATAAGGACAAAGCCACCTTGGAGAATAAGTAATTGTTTCAAGACATATTTGGCATGCATTAAAGAGATGTGGGCATAATGAATTTCATTGGATCCCTGAGATGAATCACAAGCAATTTAAAAAAGAGAAATAACCGAGTTACACAGTATACAGAAAGAGACTGGCACATGCAAGATATTCCATAAAAACTGATTGCACTGTGATGCTGCACCCACATGAGATCCTAGGAAGTTGAAAGACAAGTTACCATTCAAGATCAACGGGGTATTTACCTGTGAGGCAGGCAGTGCAATGTCCCTGTCTCTCCCGACCCTGGGTATCATTTATTCCTTCTTTCACTGCCTTCTCCAATCCCTCTATGCTGAGGTACACCAGGCTTGCAGCTCCTGTTTTAAGCACATTCAAGACGAGTTCAACATCCAGCAAATCAATCAACTACAAGCAAAAGGATATGCAAATGGTCTCAGGTCAGGAATTTGGATAGTTCCATAGGGAACTTCACATTGGCAATATATGATTGATGTAATATGGGTTTATGCTAATGAAAGATTCCAGAAAAAAGTGGCAGGACAATCAGTACTGCAATAACCATATACAAAGCTGAAAAATGTTGAAGTTACAATCTTAATCACTTTCAACATGCATCAACAAAAAGACCTTGCCAATTTTATGGCTGTCTTGCATTCTTGCCTGAGTCCCTAGAAATGGGCCAGTCAGATTTATGGGTAATTTTCAAAAAGCAGATTCACACCTGTCAGCCTTACAGTTTATGACTTGAGTTACAGTCCCTTTCTGGTAAGTCAGTATAGCACAAGGCATGCACATTTGCAACAAAAAAAAAGGGATACTGTATGATGGCAATAATATAGGAAGAACTAAGCTATTGCTCATCACTCAAACATATATGGATGCCAATTTAAAGCTGTGCTTGTTCATTCAAGCACAAAGCAACAGTGTGCCAAAACCTATATATGTATTTGTCATCAGGAAGGTTTCCCCTTGCCTCTAAAGCCGCCTCTTATGAGTTTGCTATTGTATCCCAACATTAGGCATCAAGTCAGATTGAACCAACACTGACTCAAGCATGCATAGAATGCAAATAAAACATACTTTGCAAATTGCACTCATGAAATGCAAACTTTCAACATATTATATTCTCAAATGGCAAATGAACTTAGACAACCTAGGGGCTGCTGTCCAAAAAAATAGTTTAAATCCAACCTTCAGTTCTTCAAGCTCTGTCTCTTACCTGTAGAATCTGCCAATCCTTCGGGAGACTTGATATTGGCAATGAGCTCAGTCTTGGTTGGAATATGGATTCCCATTCGACAGGGGAAGCGGATTGGGGGAGAAGCAATCCTCACATGAACCTGTAGATATGTGGAAAGAATCAAAGGGAAACAAGTAATTGAAAATTGGAGACAGGTAAGAGGAGGTAAGGGCAAACCTCTCGAGCACCAGCTTGTTTAAGCATCTTAATTATGGGTCCAATGGTGGTCCCCCGAACAATGGAATCATCCACAATGACTACCCGTCGACCTTCAAGGTTCTCCCTAAGGGCTCCAAACTTCTTTGTTACTCCCAGCCTTCGGGACTGTGTTGTTGGTTGAATGAATGTCCGACCCACATAGCGGTTCTTGCTGAACACTTCTGTGTATGGAATCCCCAGCTAAACAAAAGAAAAGCTCATTTCGAGAACTTAGTCAGAGAAATGATCAGCATCAATTAAATCAAAATGTAAAATATTTTTATAAGGTAGGATTATTAACAAGACATAAGACTTGTGTAAAATAGGGATGATAGTAAATTATATATTTGCTCTCCTAAATGGCTAGCTCATTAATACTGCTAGTGTTATGATCAGCATGACTACCATGAAGGTCTACTACAATTGGACATATTGCAGTAAGCAGTAAGTGATTTGGCCTTACTAAAGTGGGGGAAAACAATATCCTGATCAGATGTTCTTAAACTTTTTCTACTCCTGAGCAACAGATAGAATTCAATATGGGAGTCTATGTTAAAAGTAAATATGAGTTCCAACTCTCATTTTTCCTGCACACAACGCACCATTATAAAATGAAGTTTTTCATGAGCAAAGTCAAATCAAGTTCTCAATGACTCTTCAAGATGTGTTTCCAAATGAATTTCAGACTTCAATTCAAATCAAAATCATTTTTCAAAAATAAGAAGGCAATGAGAAATTACTCATAAAAAGTGCTAATGAAAACAAAAAGGGAATCTATGCTGGATACAGAGAGAAGGAAGCTCCTTCACCTTGTGGCAGCACATCATGGAAGTCACAGTAAACATCTCTTTCAATACAACTTCTCCTGACTCCACTTTCCTTGAAAATGGCTTAGATTAGTTGTATCCTGAATCCATGATGAGTGAATAAGTATTAATCAATAAGACAGTTTACTTTAGGTTTCTTCAGAGTTTCCCCTTATTCACATAAGAGAAGGTAAGAGGCAAAGTGAAGTCACCTTGAAGGGAATAGAACATTCCAGCTCATTTCAAATTCCCAATTTCCTTAAATAATCATTCATGGCCTTTCTTTGACACAATGCACTTCAGGGAGAAGTCTCCAGTTTGTTGAAAACACATTAACTGTTGCACAATGCATGTTTTGTGAAATGATTATCTTTAGTAAGAGTTCAAAGTCAGGGGTCTTTCTTTGCTATACTATATGGACTTTTTCTAAATATTCATCACTCCATGAGAACTCCATAAGTTGAGGAGTGTCTTCTATTTGTCTAAACCAAAGCCCTATCTGCAAAGATGCATATGGGAATCCAAGTTTGGGATAGACAAAGGTTTTGTAATGCAAGACCATTTTTTGTTCAATCACAACAGAGATCCAAGTACAGGATTTGGAACTTTGTGATCCATCTTAGAATGATCATGATGATATAAGGTCTTCATGAACTCCAATACCCTTCCTGCTGGTGTGCCATTTGTATGATTCAGTTGTGTACACATTCAGCTTATACAGGAGACCCTCAAGACCTCCAGTTTTCTTCATGGTCATGAGATGAGCTTTTCTTGTCATTAGAGCACCAACAAATGACATGTCTTCTGCTGAACTGTACACTCTTGTAAGGAGTGTGAATCCTAGTGTACACATTAAGGTGAACTGGACAACACAGTGGTCAATGGCAAAGAAATGCATAAAGAATCTCTTACATGCTGAGCGAATCCCAGAGCAGCTGGAGTAGCAGACTCAGGGACAGTGGACACAATGTCAGCCTCAACAGGAGCCTCAATTGCCAGCTCCTTCCCACAGCGCTCTCTCACCTTCCATACTTGTTGACCTGTGCATCAATAATATGAACAATCAAGAACTTCAGCCAACGACAACATCCATGTTGTTTGGAAAATGTTTCCAGACCCTCAAGGAAGGTATCAGGCCTGGAGAAGTAGACATATTCAAAGATGCAGAGTGCAGTGGATTTGGGATGTGGCAGCTGGACGACACAAAGTGAGCGAATCCCAGATGAGGAGATCTCTACCAGCTCTCCTGGTTCCACTTCTCTCATGAACTCTGCCCCCATGCATTGGAATGCACATGATTCTGATGAGATCACCCAACCAAGGGTCCTTTCAGTATTTGTTTGTGGGTGACTCACTCCCTTGTTTCCTTCTCCTTTAGAGAAAAGTTTCCAGCATTTCACAAAGGAGTAGAAACTTAAACTAATGCTATTCTCTAGTCAGTTGATGCCAGTCAACAAATTAATGCTGACTGGCATCAACTGACCACAGAACTGACCATCAACATAACTTTAAAAAATCAGATAGCTTCTCAGCATTACAGAGTCTTGATTGCCTTTGGAACATTATATTCAGATAGAATTTATACCTATAAAACATGAACTGTCCTGAGAAAATAATTGTCCTTGAAAATTGTTGGGATTGGTAAAAAAAAATCTGAAGAGGGGATCATTAATTTATGAATAGTGTTTTCTGGTGTGCTGAAATAGTCTATTCTTGCCAATAAAGGGGAAATGAGAGAAAAACTTGACTTTTTCTTTCGAATTTTACTCTGTGGAAAAGGCAGGCAAATATCAACTCTACCATCTGTCAAAACACATGCTAAATTATAAAGACTTAAATTGTCAAACTGGTTATGCAATCAACATTTCAGAAGATCTCAAAGTAGCCAAAACATGACCTTAAGTCTCCATTTTCCAATTGAGAATTGCTAACTTACATCTTCATCAAAGTCTTCTAGAATTTACAAGGAACATGACATTGAGAATGACTAACCACCATGAATGTCGAAGGGATGATGAATGCGCCCAAGACACAGTGGTCGATTTCCAAACAGATCCCGCACCCCATAAATAGAATTTCCATGGAGAATGAGGAGTGAATAGGAGAGAGGGGTGAGATGCATGAGATGTGTAATTCGAGATGGCCAGTCCATGCACAAGGCTGTCCCAGACCCATTGGGTGGAACCAAGCACAAGATCTGGGTGATGAGCTCACTGTCTGACAGGCTTGACAAACCCACTCCCTTGGCATAAACCTGAGAAATCCATCAAATCCATTGCAATTAGTAAAATAAGTTAATAATAATGGTTCAGCATTCAGGGATCAAATGAAGATTGAACAATAAAACCACAATTTTTACCATTTTCCGCAGAGGCTCAACATTCACAATCTCTCCATTGTGAGCCACGGCAAGTGGTCCATCAGCCGTGTG
The DNA here is from genome assembly GCA_905338385.1 of Darwinula stevensoni. Classification (NCBI taxonomy): domain Eukaryota; kingdom Metazoa; phylum Arthropoda; class Ostracoda; order Podocopida; family Darwinulidae; genus Darwinula; species Darwinula stevensoni. The sequence continues at coordinate 70,895 of CAJPEV010000154.1, forward strand.
AACAACAAATGGTTGAGTGTTGGTTGAGTCGATCCCACCAACTGTTGAATATCTTGTATGCCCTATCCCCAGATTTCCTATACATCCAATGTATTTGACCTTATAAAACAATGTAAATCAAAATTATTCCATAAAAGATCTCTGTGTCTACACAGCCAAATTGGAACATTATAAGCCTACAGTAGGCCTAGGATGTGTAAATGAGAACCTGGAAGCTGGGAAAGAATGTCTGAGGTAAAGACATTGCTCACAAGCCCATTGCCCTTGTGAATCCTGAATGAGTTTCCTCCACCCTCTGACATTACTATCCCTGCACTCTCCTGGCCTCTGCATAGGAAAAAAACCAAATGATCAGTCATGAATGACCTGAGTCTAGCTCAAGTACACACAAGGTTAAGGTATTCAAGGCAGAACAATTCAGGTGCATCGCCTTGAATTTGTTCTACATAAGCTCTTCCTCTAGAATAGAGATCTGTGCAAATCAAATTTTTACAACTTGGCCTGATGGATTGGTTGCAGATCGATCCATGTCATAGACTTGGTACTATGCTTGGCCATTTTCTTTGTAGAGATCAACTTAGTCCTTGTATTATTCCTAGCCCAGCCAATAATCATACCCAAGGTAGATAAGGAATGATTCAAGAGCAAAAGGAGAGTGATAGTGGCTGATTTTACACCAGTGGTTGTTATAGCCTGATTTTTTCTCTCACCAGTCCTAATTTTATCTTTTTATATTATAAATACAGTAGGATGGCTTCACTCCCCAAGGCCCCCTTTGATGGATCCTTCTTAAATTTTCTACCACTTATACAGAGGGCTTAATCAAATACAGCCTCATTAACTACTGATCTAAGTTCATTCAAGACTGGCCACAAGGCCATGCTATCCATGCAGTCCCAAAAAAGCCCAAAATGTTCTTAGATACATCAAGCTAGAGTATCATATGATATCAGAGGGCATGGGCATCCGCTGGTTTATTCCCAGGGAGGGGCAAGGCACAAGAATGGCAGAACAGATGCACACACAAGGGTAATTTATCTTTTGTAAAATGATGATAAAGTACAAATACCAGGGTAATTCCATCTCAAATCAGCCAGAGGCTGGAGCATGACCCCCTCCGATTTTGATGAAAATTTTTCATGTGGTACTCCTCATGACCCAAAGTTAGAATGTAAAATTTTGGTTTTGGGTATGGAGCACAATAATTTGTTAAATTTTGTGAAATTAAAAAAAGGTGCACCTCTTCACACTCATGTGGGCCAAAAACTTTCTGACCAAAACGAACGCAGCGAACACCATTGTTCTTCAAAATTTAGACTTTCGAAGTTATTTCATATACTTTTCTCCTCAAGGTGACACTGAATAAAATAAAGCTATGTAAAATTTGCCATTTTTGGTAGATTCAAAAATTTGCA